>JAANDH010001983.1:0-21400 GCA_011799765.1 Nymphaea thermarum | reverse complement strand
AAGTCATGTCTCTTAGGAAATGAAAAGACATGTCTCTTGAGAGATGAAAAGTCATGTCTCTTGAGAGATGAAAAGTCATGTATGTTGAAAGATGAAAAGTCATGTCTCTTGGGAACTAGAGACCCCTTATGTAACTCCTCTTGTAAATTGTGTGGAAGGATCACTATATAAATGGGTTGTGTGAGAATGTAAATCTCACATCCCTTCCTCATTTCTCTTTTACTACTCTCTCTCTTATCTTTCCTTTGCTCAATCTGGACGTGGGTTATACTTCGACACCCTAAATCTTACAAGTCTCATCATAATCTTCCCCGTACTGCTGAGTGAAGCCTCTAGCCACGAGTCAAGCCTTATATCTATCAATGCTTCCATCGGGTTTATACTTGAGTTTGTAAACCCATTTTGAGCCCACTACATTCTTACCATCTGGACGAGGAACAATCTCCCATGTTTGACATTCATTTAAAGCAGCCATTTCTTCATTCATGGCCTCGATCCAATGTTTGCTTTTGCACGCTTGCTCATAGCATTTTGGCTCCACCTTTTTGTTCAATTCTGTCTTGAAGAGCTGAAAATCCAAAGAGAAATTATCATAACTTACCCATCTATCAATAGGGTGCCACACATGTTCGCATCTATGTGGACAAGTAGTGGCAATTTCTGGATCAGCTGAAACTAATCGTTGATTATACACCACTCCTGAAAACCGATTAGGTGAAGTCATGCTCATGTTGTTGGTCTGAGTAGATGAAGGTATGTTGTCCATCTGAGTGTTTGTGGTTCTCTCGAGCTCATCAATAGTTCTGTGACTTTGTGCATGGTGTGTATCAGCTCCTTGGTCTAATATTTCAACATTCAACCATGCATCGTATACATCATTTCGAACATTAAGTGTTGCATGTGGCTCCTTTAAATCCTTCAACCTGAGCTCATCAAAAACAACATGTCGTGAAATATGCACATGTCTAGTCTTTGGATTGTAGCAACGATAGCCTTTATAATTTTCTGCATAACCCACAAATCTACACATGACAGCTCGATCTTGAAACTTATTTCTCAAAGAAACATCAACATGAACATAACAGATGCATCCAAAAACACGCAGCTCATCTTAACAGAGGTTCCAAAATTAGTTTCCACAAGAGTAATGAAAGTCTCTATGACACTAGGTACTTCACTATGGTCTTTCAACAAGTAAACAAAGGTGTTACAAGAACAATCATCTATAAATGTAATAAAATACTGAAAACCATGACAAGAAAGAATTCCCGAAGGCCCTCACACATCAGAATGAATAAAGGCAAACACCTCATTAGAACAATGGATAGAAACAGGGTATGAAATCCTAACATGTTTAGCTAGGTGACAAACATCACAAGACACTATAGTCATATCTAAATTGGAACATAATTCAGGTTGTCTAAGAATTTCAAAAGGAAGGTGTCCAAGGCACTGATGCCAACGCAGAACCAACTGAAGAGAGTCCTTTCTACTCTTCTTTGTTTTGCTGACTACCGTCATGAGAGCTGTAGCAGCGCACATGGGTAAACGATATAGCCTCTCAGAAACCAAACCAATCCCAATCCTCTTTCCTGTCACCAAGTCCTGCAGAATACAACGATCAACAAAAAAAATAAGCTCGCAATTCAACTCTTTCGTAATCTTGCTAACCGACAAGAGGTTCAAGGGAAGATGATTAACATGTAGAACATTGTGTGAACTAAGAACTTGTTCAAAAGTGAGAGACTCCTTTTTCTAGCCACAAAAATAGAGGAACCATCGGCAAGAGACACATGTTCATTTCCTGACGAAAGCTTATACCCATGAAAGACCTTAGGATGGCCAGTCATGTGGTGGGTAGCACCACTGTCAATAATCCACTCTCCCATATGAGAATTCCCCATCACAGAGGCTCACCAAGGTAGCAATAAGGACAGCTGTATAGGCACAACAATGGCTGAGAAGAGGTAGTGACAACGCTGCGCAACGAAACAAACACCTTCCAAACTGTAGCAGCACAGTCCAGGTAGAGACGCCTTCCACGCTGCAACAACATAGGTGTTGTTAGCGGCATTGGCGATGCTGATCAAACAGACAGTGGTCACAGACTGTGGCAGCAAGAGGAAGCTGTATGGGTCTCTGGTAGCATGGAACAAACGGCGGCTGACTGCTAGAAGGAAAGAGACAGTGACGCAAAGAGCAGCGGAGACCGACACAGTGGCGGCAACAGAAGCATGTAAAGGTGGTGGTGATGGCACCAATCGTAGGAGCAAACTGTACAGGAAAAAAGAGAGTAAGAAGGGATGTCGTCAACAGGAACACGACTCCTGCACTCCACAGCAGAGTCGGGCGACTGTGAGCAGCTTCCAAAACAAAAATACAGAAAAACTAAAGGGCTGGCGTGAGCAGAGGTGCCAGAACTTCATGGCAGATCCCACGAGAATAACACCAGCGTCGAGCGGAAGTAACACTTCCACGACAATCGCAGCAAAGGAGGAGACGAAAGGCTCAGGCGGCGGTAGAACAGAGGTCTCAGCCACACAGGAGATGAGAACAGTGCACCTTAGGCAATGGTGGACACTGGGCGACGCTGGACAGAAAGTCGACTCCCTTGAATGAGACGACGCTGGGCAGAGAAGGAGAAGGAGACGATAGAGGCACGAGCGATTCAAGGTGGAGAAGGATGTAACGTGGAAAAACCCCTCAACAAGAGGAAAAAAAAACCATGGGTGAGGAGGATTGGTGCCCACTAGCAGCCAGACTCTTTCTCTCTTAGATTTTCATTCACACTAAAAAAAAAAGGATTACAAGGGTATAAATAGAACCCAACAACATTACAAAGCAGATCGGGTCCTGACCCAGAACAATATAGCAACAAAATAAATGACTGACAGCAACTCTTTCAGCAATATAACTTGTGCATGCTAGTTTGAAATCTGGTTCTGGCGTCTAGAAAAAGCTCCACTTGTTAGCAGAAAATAGATATGAATCTGACCTGCATGTTCAAGAGGGAGAAATAAGAAGGAAGATGGTGAGGAAGAAGGTCAACCTAGATGTGAGACACTCCCAGGGATGAGATGCTCTCGGGGATGAGATGCTTTGATACCATGTTGAGACTAGGTTTAAGGAGAGAGAAAACATAATGATTCAATTAGCCTAATCCTCTCTTAATAGGATCAGCATAAATACTTACACCTACAGTCCACATGATAAAATAACATTTCTAAGTACTAAGTACTAACTTTTCTAATTTCCAAAAAACCCCTTCATGTTAATACTTCTCAACAAACTATCAAAAACTCAAAAAGAAAAGTAGCATGCTTTTATCAACTTGCGTTGCCTCTGTAGGGCCAATAAGATTGCATATTTGCGATACACAATAACCTTGATAACATTTCTTGAACTCTTCCTATGTTGAGAAAGAATCTTTCTAAATGCTTTCTGTCATGAGATTCCACATTGCGCATCAAACTTAGGGTATATTTGTTTCTTTGACAAAGGCATGGCTAACAAGTTGCTTGAATTGATAGGTTTTAAATATGCTGTGTTGCTGGGTTGAAGATCCGAATTCAGAAGCGTTTAAACTGCATCTTCCAAGAATACCAGATTATTTATGGGTTGCAGAAGATGGCATGAAAATGAAGGTGATAAAAAATATTGTCTAATAGTTCAATCCTATTGATTTAGATCTTTTCTAATTCTAACCATTAAGGAATTTCACTGTATCTTTTATTATAAAAAATATCTTAGCAGGGTAATGATGGTGATCAGTCGTGGGATGTTGCTTTTGCTATTCAATCAATAATAGCAACTGAACTTGTTGAGGATTGTGAAATGACCCTTAGGAAAGCACACAATTTCATAAAAAGTTCACAGGTTTATATGTTGTGCCTGCACTCATGATTAATCATTTCAAGCTGGACTTTGTGGTTCCTTGCCTTTCAATGATGACTTTGGTCCTTGTCTAAAGGTTCAAGATAATTGCCTTGGTGACTTTAGTTCCTGGCATCGCCACATATCAAAAGGTGCATGGACTTTATCAACAGCAGACAATAAATGGCAGGTCTCAGATTGCACAGCCGAAGGACTGAAGGTGTCAACTTTTTCATGCCAGCAGGATTACTGTTTAACTTGACCATATTTAAATAAGGTTTTTTCTTTTTCTTTTCCAAATCTTTAGGCTGCTCTTTTACTTGCTAAATTACCGTCAAATGTGGTTGGAGAACCTCTGGCTGCAGAGCAATTTTATGATGCTGTGGATGTGATCCTATCTCTGCAGGTAAGCTGAACACTTTGCCATAACTAACCGTTCAACAATCTTAATTGGTCATATATTTCATTATCATGTTCCAATGTATGTAACACGAGATAAGGATGTATTGCATAGTAGGCATTATGGGAAGTTATGCCATAACTCATTAACCAAGTTGTTGAGAGATTATAAGGATTTGAAATTTGTTATTATTGTGGTTCCTATCTATGTGGGTTAATGTTGTTCTAATTGGTTTGATATAGGACTGTCTCTATTGACTATTGCTTCTATTTCTTGGTTATATCAATCTGCAAGTTGTATTAGAATGCTCCAGTTCACATTTCCTATTTTTGGTTTTAGTAAATACCTGATTATGTGATCTCCATATCTACTTTCTTGCAATTTGCAAAAGGTTTCCTTTTGCAAAATATGCAATAAACAAAAAAAAAGGTTTTGTTTTGGATGAGTATCTTCCAATCAATATATTTATGGTTATCTTGTGGACAAGTGTTGAAAGAGTTACATGAAGAATGTTTATCATCTTAAAAGGGCTGCTCAAATGACATTTTTTATCTATTGCACCATGTTTTTCATCCTTCATGAAAGGAATATAATCAGAAACTGATTGATCGAATTCTAGGAAATTTTGATTCCTGAATATCCGTTTGAAATTCAAATTCAATTTTGGGACAAGACTTCCTTATTGATTCCAATTTTTTTTAGTCAGATTACATGTAAAAATTTGAATCAGCCTCATGTTTTGTGTATCCCAAAGCCAAATGTTAAATATCTTTGACTGTTGGTTAGAGGCTTTCTGCAATATTGGGAAGTTGAAGTGTATGTCTTTTAAAGTTATGCTATTTTTGTTGGATTAATATTGTAATTCCTGTTACTGCCCGCCCTAATCTCTTTTAACTCTGAGACTAGGGTAAAGTTAATCATACCTTTTGGTTCTCTCTCTCTCTCTCTCTTTGGTCATAGCATGGTATTAGAGTCGAGGGTTCCCTAACGTCGGCAGCCAAGTAAGTTCTCCGGCGACTCCTTTTTGTTCGTCTCTTTTCATCGCCTCCCTCTTCTTGTCCTATTCTCTTACCGCCTCTTGTAGCAGCAGTCATCGACAGAAACAGTAATGATCGGCTAACTTTTCTGTTTCTACTATTCAGTATTGGTCAGGTCACGTGATTTACAGATTCTTATTCGTTGCCTAGTCTGTTATATTCTTATGGTTTTTCGTGTGCAATAGAGATACTTTTCACTGTTGTGGTTGATTGCTGCATCCTATAAACACATACACTATTCGTCAGATCATTTTTTTTTTTTAAATTTACCATGGTTGATGGTAATAAATACGAAGGTTCTAATCTATGTCACATAGGTATGGGTACGGGTACCGGTACGGGTACTGGTACGGACTATTTTCAAAAAACTTCTGTACGAGGGTACGACTATATATATATATATATATATATATATATATATATATATATATATATATATATATATATATATATATATATATATAACATAAAATAAGAATTCAAACAAAATAACGCAGCGTTGTATCATGTGTGTATTTGTGTATTTCATGAGTGTAAATGGTGTAAAAAACAAAACTGAAATCCTAAATTTTGGATAAGAAATGACTCAGTCAACTTTGATCGAGTCATATATCGGACGGATATGGTCCTGGGTACGTTGACCGTACCGGTACTGTTTGACCAGTACCCAAGAGGTACCCGGGACAGTACCAGTACCAGCACCAGTGTCGTACCTGACCGGTACGGGTACGCTGCCTTTACAGCAGTACCCATGTGAGTCTGTGACAAAGGTTCTAATGAATACAAGATGGCTGGAAACTCTTCTCTTGTGGAACCACAATCAAGCTTAGCGGTTCAAATTATGAAATCTGGTCTAAGGTATTCATGATGTCTGTGGCTGGTCATAGGAAGAAACATGTTCTTGAAGAAAATGAGCCTTTGAGAAAAAAGGCAAATCTGTTGTGTGTGATGAATGCAACAATATTGTGATGTCGTAGATTATGAATAGTGTGGAGCCTCATATACCTCCAACAATTGCATACTACACCAAGGCCAAAGATATGTGGTCTTTCTTGAAGAAGACATATTCTCATGCAACTAATCTTATTAAGATTTTACAAATAGAAGAGGAATTATACAACATACAACAAGGTGATCAAGACTTGTCTCAGTACTTTGCCACATTGACTGCTGCATATGCATAGTTAAAAGTCCTTCGCCCACCTTGCCAACATTGCTATGCTTCACACTTTGAATCTGTTATGGTGGCTAAGTTTCTTTCTGGGTTATCTTCAGAGTACTTTGTGGCAGAGGCACAAATTCTCATAGGTAGTGATCTTCCTGACTTAGCAGATACATATAATAGGTTGAGTCGTCTTACAGTCACTCTTTCTCAGCCGACACATGTCACACCTGTCTCTACACTTGTGGTATCAAGAGGACATGGTGCAGGTTGCGGTAGATTTCAGTGCATCTATTGTGGCAAATTAGGTTATTTAGAGGACTGATGTTGGGGCAAGCATCCTCTTCTCCATTCTGCTGGTCCACCAGGGCGTGGTGGAGGTAGAACCTCTGCAGGCAAAGGTCTTTTTCATCCCAAGCAGCTTCCTCACAGGCTACAATATCTATGGTTGAACCTTCTACTTGTTCGCCTATACCTATATCATATTCTCTTAACTTAAGCAAGGATGAATATGATCTTGTTCTCACTCAGAGATCCTCCTCTACATTTGCCACCACTGCTGTAATGGACTCGGCCTTCTCTGTTGGTGCCCCTACCAATGACCCAGGTATGATATGGATGATTGAGTTAGGAGCACCCAGGCACTGTTGTAATCAGCCACAGATTTTTTTTGTCATTAATCAGGTTCTCTACACCACAGCATGTCAGACTGGCCGATGGCAAGCTGTCCCCCATTTTGGGCAGCGGTGATATCTATCTCCCACACATGGTCACCATTATACATGTGCTATATGCTCATTGTTTTCCTGCTAATCTGTTATTTGTTAAGCAACTAGCTAGTGACTTACATTTTTAAGTCATTTTTTTATCTTGGTTCATGTTCTTTTCAAGACTTACGAACTGGGAAGATGATTGGTGGTGCCATGAACGTGAGAGACTATTTCCTTTTTAGGCCAGTAGATGTAGTTGCATCTTCCTTTACATCGAGCTCCTTTGCAGTGGCATTTCAGACTGAGGTATCCATCTGTGTCCAAACTTTGTCGCATGTTTCTAAATATTTCTACCTCGGAGTCTTTCTTATGTGATGCGTGCCAATTAGACCAACATACACAGAACAATTTTTCCTTCAAGTCAGAGTCCATTTAGTCAAAGTCCTTTTGATGTCATTCATGTGGAAGGTTGTGGTCCTAGTAGGGTTTCTTTTCGTTCGCTTTTCTAGTATTATCTTGTTTTAGTTGATGATTTTACTAGAGTCAGTTGGGTATTTTTGTTATGGGAAAAATCTGAAGTTGTTTGTATTCTTCAGAAATTTGTCAAGGAAATAAAAACTCTGTTTGGTTTCATTGTCAAAAATATTCGCATTGATAATGCTCTTGAATTCAAATCTTTGGTCCTGCTTCAATTTTATGCCAATCATGGAATTCAACCACAATATATTTGTCCCTACACATCGAAACAAAATGGTGTCACCGAACACAAACATTGGCAACTCCTAAATGTGGCCCGCACTCTCATGTTGCACACTCATATGCTTACCTATTTTTGGGGTGATGCTATTCTTACCGCATGCTACCCTATGTCACACAGACTCTTCAAGAAAGGGGCTGCACATGTGTCGACACGACGTTGGTGCTGCTCCGACACGCATCCCAACCACATCCTTTCTTATGCAAGTTCAAAATATTTTTCTTTTTTTTTCTTCTCCTATCCCTTTCTTTCTTTATGTATAGTAATAAAAGTAAAAAAGAAAGGACAAATTAAAGAAACAAGCTAAAATTGTATATATTACGAATACATACATTTATATATATAAAATAAATATATTATATATATACACCCTTGCTGCACCCTCACACCCAAATTTTTTGGGATACGTCGCACTGGCACTCGCACCCCGCACTCATGTGACATAGATGCTACCTTACTAACAGATTGCCCTCATATGCTATCCAAGAACGCATTCCCATCCAAATATTATATCCAGATCGACCATTATTTCATATACATACCAAAGTATTTGTGTCACACCCTAACCTTTTTTGACCTTCAAACACAATTTTTTTTTCTAACATAAAGCGTTGAAGTGTGACCACAAAAGAATTAAAAAAGAGGGAGCTATGCCATTCAAGACAATGGGGCGAACTTTCATTTATATAACCATTTTGATTCATACAAAATCACATCTATGTGTATGAAGAAAATGCCCTAAACCATATAATTGATGTCTAACAAAAACAAGACATCAATACAATTAAAATAAGACGTGCCGACACTACAAAAGACCCAAAACCTCTCCAGTAGAACGTGAGTGAAGTCATCTGCTCAACCTGCTGCCCCTGGTCCACCAAAACCTGAAAAATGAAACAACAGAAGGCTTAGCCTTCGCAGTATGGCAACAAGCCAGGAAAATTCCAAACCCTCTTAGGTAGGGCTCAAATATGAGGACAATCATAAAAACAATGTATCATCATGTCATGTCAGGGCATAGTCACATCATTTGCCAAGAAGGCCCCTAACAAATAGACCACGACATGTAAAGGCTACTCAATGGCCATAGTAACACAATTTCAAATCACATGCAAGGCATGCTTAAACATTTCATTTGCATTCATAAGCAGTGACTAAAATGAGTTTAAAAAAAAAAAACGCATATTATACGTAAAAAACACTTTTTCCGAATAAAACGGGAATAAGACCCGTTTTTTTCAAAAAAACGGCAAAAAAAAAAAACGCCATATAAAACGCGTATTATACGCGTCTTTGATGATTTTTTATAGGTGTAGTTTTAAAAAATGGCACTGCGTGTAATATCAACAAAAAGTTGGCTTATTTAAACATGATCGCTCCTTTTAATGGCAAAAAGGTATTTTCAGATAGGAAAAGAGGGCTTAGGTTAAAACTTAAAACATAAAAATCGATCGTTTCCTTCCACTCTCCTTCTCGTTCCCATTCGACTGAAGAGCTCGTTGCAAGGGTGTGAGCAGTCGACGGGAGGCAGATGGGAATCGCCGGCGGGCAGCTGGATTTTTCCAGCGGTGAGCATTAAATCATTAATCAGCCATTCGACAAAGACGCGTATAACATAGACTACGTTTTGCGTTCCAACGGTGAGCATTAATCAGTTTTCCTCTCCAGTAAGCATGTTGTTTTGCGTTTTCCCTTGTTCTTTCGCCTTTCAGTACTTTAATTGAAAGTTTGAAACCAAACGTGTTTGTCCTCGCTGCATGGTTCCATGAACTGGGCTTGTTTTACTTGTTTGGCATTAGACCATGGTGGCTCTGCCTCTGCTTGTGTGTGGAAAGAGGAAGGGACACGTCTGGAAGCCATATGATACTTGTTCAATTTCATGAACTACATACGCTCGAAGTCTTCTGATCTTCAACATCGGCCTACCCATCATGGGTCATAAAAAATTCAGTAGCTCTATTGGCTAGGCACTTGTCTTTGCTCATTATTATTCAAGCATACGATCAAACGTTTATAATAAGTTTTAGTTTTCATTATCTAATTTTAATTTGTTGCTTATTTAGTCATTTTTCAATGTTTTTTTTAATTTCTCGTTTATTTTATTTTTATATAATTATCAGGATTATTTATTTATTTTTTAAAAAATTTCCGTCTTTGTCCCGTTCTATTCCCGAGATATATAGTTTTGCCGTATTATATCTGTTTTTTTCCTAGCCGTATAAATACCCGTATATGTTTTTTGTGACAATGATATATATATATATATATATGTATGAGGACAAACATATTTATATTTACATATAATTTCGTCATTGGTTATGGATCAGAACTTGATCCAGTTCCGCAACATCTTAACTCTTCAAGTTCCTCCTTTCTCCACATTTTTTGTTCTACCTCTATTGGGATCCATGCCTTCCAAATATAATTATGCTTCTAGTTGTATTATTTCGTGGATGGACTTACTACTCTTTGTTTGTTTGTTACAGAATAAATGTGGTGGCTTTTCAGCATATGAGCTGGCAAGATCATATGCATGGTTAGAGGTACATCTTTAGACTGTATGCCAACTTTTCTTTGGTTGATGGCAAGAACAAATGTTTATGAACCCAAATTTCCCGTGTCTGTAGCATCAGGTTCATTTCTATCATGTAACACAAAGGCCTCCTTTGAAACATTGAAGTGGGAGAGAGGAAGAAAAGATGGTAGGTTATGTAGATATGGCGCCTGATGGTGTAGTACATTAATTGTTAAAGTCTATTCTCAAGAATTGTAGCTTCACAAAAAAGCCATAGAGAATGTTATCATGAAGAAACTAATACACTATGTGATAAGAAGTTCGCTGTTAATTGTAGACGCAAAGATGAGCCATAAAAGTGGCAAACACAAGAAGTCTATGAAGTGCTTAATAGTTCACTTCAGCAGAACTATTAGTCTATTATATGATGAATCCCTTCCTTCATACAGCTGTATATTGTCCAGAAACCCCTGGCTTTCATTCCTTCATTTTGCTTATATAAGTCAGTTTTGCAGCTTATATCATGGAGTTTCACAAGAAGCTAACACATTAGGCCAATAGCATGGTCATCCAAGAAGTACGGGCATGCTGTGGCAACCAAGCACAGGAAATGATGTCTAGCAAGTTAGGTTTGAGATTTCATCGACTGAGCAAGTGAAAGAAATATACTTTTTTCTTGTGAAAGGACCAATTTATATTGGTTGAATTACACAAACTGCTGCTCAGTGTCCATCAACAGTAATTTATGTAATAGCAGTGCTTCCCTTTACTTTTATAGGGCAATATGATGATTGGTTTACCATAGAACATGATGGAAGGGTATTCACTTATCTCGGTGGTTCTACATGTTAGTGGATAATATTTTTCTCTTGGGACCAGCTTTTCCATAAATGAAACAAATGTGAATGGTTTAACTATGTGTATATGGAAAAAGGAGGTGTTTTGTTCTTCCAAGTTATGTGAAATATGCTACAATAAGATAACAAACACACATGGCAAAATTGGTTTGTTTTCTTGTTTCTAGCTAACAATATGAATTAGATTATCAGAAACTGGTATAATTGTAGTAAGTTCTTTAGAATTTCTAGCTGCAACAATGTGGTGACCAGTCCAGCTTGCTCCATAATTTTGATATCACATTCTTACCTTTTTCTTAACCGAATTTGTTGTCATTTTCAGCTAATGAATCCATCTGAAATGTTTGTTGGCATAATGATTGACCATCCGTGAGTGCTTTCTCATTCTCATCTCATGCTTGATCCAATGATAACCAACTTGGTAATACTTCGTAATGCACTAATACCTTTATTTTGTTCCTCTAGATCCACAGAATGCACTTCGTCTGCCATTCAAGCTTTAGCAGATTTTAGAAAAGCATACCCTCAGTATCGGAAGGAAGACATAGAGACTAGTATTTCAAAAGCTGTTAATTTTATGAAAAAGATGCAATTACCTGATGGATCATGGTGGGTCTTTTCACTCTCTTCTGTAATTCAAAGCAACTTGGTTTTCAAGATATATGCTAGGAGTGCTGTAAGTTAGAATATCATTCTTTTTGTTGTGAAATTATTTGATTGACAAATCTTTCGAGAGTCAGTCTGAAATTTTTATGAAAATCAAGACACCTAAGTTCTCAATAACATCATGGATGTTCCTAACTTCTTTGCCCACTTATCACACATTTCGTCTAATTTAGCTTGATTAACGTTGGTATATTTTTTATTAACTGAAATGGCTAAAGTACCCTCACAATATGGTTTTCTTTTTATTATTTTTATGTCATTCTCTTTACTTATAACTTAATTTATAGTGAACAGGCATGTTGTTTTTAAGATTACTAGAAGACCTGGTGTAGATTTCATTTATCATCAAAACAAGGCAAGCTTATTTTGAAAGTATTTTCAAAATTTAGGGGTGCTTTAAAAGTGATTCAAAACGTAATATATGCTTATAGGTTTTATAGAGGAAAGACTGGTAAATTTTATGTTTATGATTGCTGACTTGACAAAATACTGGCAAAACTGCAGGTGTATTTTTGAAATTTCACTATTTAATTTTAGTTGTAATGGATTCGGAAGTTTAATAATCATTAACATGACAGTTTAAAGTGAATGAATTTAATCCAATTATTGGTAAAACTGTGGAAATAAATGCCCAGAATTAAAGCTTGCATGTCTGTCACATACAGAACACTTGCACATGCATATGTACCAAGTGTTACAAATATTGTTCTTGTTGATTTAGGGTTTGGAAGAGAGAGAATCGTTAACTTCATTATCCCTTAATCATACATAATATATGATTAGGGTGGAACGGGGCGGCAGCCTCTATAACAAAACAGTCTACAAGAAACATAAAATGACAAAAAGAGACTTAAAGGAAATAAAATAACCTACATGGCTTTTAAGTATACTTACTTAAAAGCCCCGAAAGCAAATATTATTTCTCAGCACTCCCCCTTAAGCTGGAGCATATATCTCCATTATGCTAAGCTTGTTACAAGTAGAAAACTCATTAATGGGCAACGGTTTAGTGAACATATCAGCTACTTGCTCCTTAGAGGTCCAATGACTGGTGGAAATGATTCCTGCCTGCACCATATCCATGATATAGTGACAATCAACGTCTATATGCTTTGTCCTCTTGTGAAATACTGGTTATTAGCTATACGGATGACTGCTCTATTGTCACAATACATGTTCATAGGCAATGAAACAGTCACTCCGAAGTTGGTAAGCATAGATGTAATCCAGCTCATCTCTGCTGCAGTCTGAGCCATAGCCCGATACTCAGATTCAGTGCTAGATCTGACAAAAAATAGTATGTTTCTTGCTCCTCCATGATACTAAGTTTCTCCCAACAAAAACACAAGAACCCGTGGTATATTTCCTATCTACAGCCGAGCCTGCATAATCTGCATCTATGAATGCCTCAACATCGATGGAACTCCTATTCTTAAAGAACAACCCTTTCCCAGGTGGAGGATTTGAGATATTTGAGGACCATAATAGCTACATCCCAATGGACTTTCTTTTGGTTTGTCCATGAATTAACTTTGTTTTCCCACAACTAGACAAATATCGGGTCTGACGATTGTCACATACAATAGCTCACCAATCAGAGTTCAATAAGATTTGCTCTCTACAATCTCAGACTGTTCATCATGGAGGTGAAGTTTGAGGCTCATAGGAATAAATGCAGGTTTAGTCCCCAACATGCATGTCTCTTGTAATAGGTCTAGTATATATTTCCACTGAGATAGAGTCACTCCTTCTCTGCTTCTAGCAACCTCAATTCCCAAGAAGTAGCGAAGAATATCCAGGTCCTTGGTCACAAAGTGTTGTTGTACATAGTGTTTAGTTTCAGATCTCTTGATCATTGTCTCCAGTTAAGATGACATCATCCATACAAACTGCCATCACAATTACATCTTTAATTCCCTGCTTAACAAATAAGGAGCGGTCTGACAGGGATCTCTGAAAGCCAAAGGTAGATACAACCTCAAAAAATTTATGAAACCATGCACAAGATAAACCTTCCTACACTCTAGTTGTCGCTCAAAGCCAAGTTGTTGTATGTATATAGTCTCAGAAAGATCTTCATAAAGAAAGGCATTCTTGACATCCAACTGAAACAAACTCCACCCATAGTAAACAACAATAGAAATTACTAATTAAATGGTACCCAAGTGAGCAACAAGAGAAAATGTTTCAAAAAAGTCAACCTCGTATGTTTAAGTGTAGCCTTTTGCCACTAGCTGAGCCTTGTATCTCTCCACAGAACCATCAAACTTATATTTGATAGTAATGACTCATTTAGAGCCAACAATATTACTGCCCGAAGGTGGATCAACAAGCTCCCAGGTGCATCTAGAATGGAGAGCCTCAATTTCTTCATGCATAGCCTGGTTCCACTGTGGGTCTAAAAATGTCTACTGGTAGGAGATAGGCAGTGACATAGCTAATAGGGCTCCAATGAAACTCTACATGCGTGAGCCAATCTGCTCAGTGGAAAAACACTTGGAGATGAGATGAAGGGTGCACTGTCGCTTCCCTTTATGAAGAGAAATAGGGAGATCATTTTCCTTTGTAGACGGACATGTAGAGCTGCACAGTTCAGGTGAGGTATCAATAAACTCAACGGAGGACTTACCTCAGGGGTAGAAGATGATGAAGGCTCATGATTAAGAGAATATCTCCTGCTATTCACGAATGGAGGTTCCTTGAATCGAGAAGGGCAAGGGAAGGTAGAATGAGAGATGCATTGGTCAACTTCCAAAGCCACAAGAGGAACATGAAGAGGAAAAGAAGTAGTCTCTTGTTGAGGGGATGACGTAGGATGAGAATAATAAGGTTCGAAATAAAAAAACAAGACATTTGCGTTGACATACTCTTTCTTTAGGACAGGGTCAATGCACTTGTATCCAAGGACAAAGACAAAAAAAAAAAAAAAAGTGGGGCAATAAATATATGGTTGAAAACCAAATCCACATAGATCCGTGGGGCAGTGACCTGGCTCTCGTGGAGCTGATCCATATAACTAGAGCCAGGTCCGCCTAAAACCAATTATAAATTTGAGGTTTCAAAGTAGCTCTGTGGGGGGGCTCCATGGGGCATACGACCCACGAAGAGCCTGTAAGATTTTGGGTGTCGAAGTATAACTCAGGTTCAGATTCAACAAAGAAAAGATAAGAGAGAGAACAGGAAATGAGAAATGAGGAAGGGAGGTGAGATTTTACATTCTCACATAACCCATTTATATAGTGATTTCTCTACACATTTTACAAGAATCTAGAATGAAAGAATCACAATAATCTAGAGCCTAGAGTGAAGCAACACAATAACCTAGAGTCTAGAATTATACAATTGTAGAAATTACAATCATAACCATGCCTAGATAAATGCGTTCAGACATGGTTAAACGTGTTGGATCTGAATTAGTAGACATGTTGGATCTGGATCAGATTAGATCCAACATCTTATCATCCTCCCTCAAGTTGTATATGGTTTTGCACCATGTACAACTTGCCTCTTAGAAACCAAAATCGTTGCTTCGTTAGTCCTTTTGTAAATAAGTCTGCAACTTGTTCATCTGTATGAACATAAATATGCTGAATCTCATTGTCTTCCACCTTTTGTCCAATAAAGTATTGATCAATCTCAATGTGTTTTGTTCGACCATGTTGTATGGTATTTGTTGATAGATCATATGTTTTGGGTCCGGATCCATACCCGACCCGTCTTGTAGCCCGTGTTGGGCACTACTTAAGTCATGTAACCCTAATCCTTATGAGTAATGAGAATCTAAGGAGAGAGAGAGTCTGGCGGCTAGTGGGCACCAACTCCTCATTCGTGGTTTTTTCTCCCTCGTGTTGAGGGTTTTCCACGTTACATCGTGATCATTGTTTCCTTTCCTCTTCTTGTTCGTATTTCTACATGGTATTAGAGCTGACGAGTTTGGGAAATTTTTAGGGTTTGTGAAGTTCCAACCCTAATATCTCCCACTGCCGCCGCCGCTGCCACTGCCGCCACCGCTGCCGTCGCCGCCCTCTGCTCCCGCCGCCGTTTTCTGCTCCCGCTGCTGCCAAGCGCCTCCCGCTCCGCCCTTCTGCCGACGCCGTCGTCTTCCACGCTGCGGCTATTCCCTGCCCTTGTTGCTTTCGTTGTTGTGGTGGCCTGTAATAATGGCAGCCTCTTCTTCCTCGTCGATGGTCAGTCAAACTGAAATCGGGACTGTGAGACCCGAGAACGTTCCTGTGGAGGTCATTACGCTTCGCCTCACAAAGGAGAACTATTTCTCGTGGTCGCCTGCTATGACTATGGGGATCGCTGGTCGTGGTCGGATGGCCTATATCGACGGGAGCAACCCTGAACCAGCAAGAACAAGTGGTGTCTGGCACACTTGGTTTCTTGAGGACAATCAAATAAAAACGTGGATTGTCAACTCTGTCTCCGCTGAGATTCAGCCTCTTATCCTTCGAAAGAAGACTGCGCGGGACATGTGGGTGGTCCTAGAGCAAATGTATGGCCCGAAGAAAACGATCATTCGCACTTATCAAGTAATGAAGACTGTTTATAACCTCCGCCAAGGGAACTCTTCTGTTGCAGAATACTATGGGGCTTTGAAAGCCAAGTGGGAATAACTTGACTATCATTCTGATATTTCGTGGCACTGTCCCCAAGATCAGGCACTTCACATTGCCCAGGAATGGGAAAACAGAGTGTTCCTCTTTTTAGCTGGCTTAAATGATGAGTTTGAAGGTGTTCGAAGCCAGATTCTGAACTCTGGAGAAGTGTCCAGTATTGAAGATGTATACTCGGTTGTTGAAGCAGAAGAACAGAGAAGGCTGGTCACCAATGAAGGCAAGAGGGATCTTGTGCTCTCTCATGAGAGATCAGCCCTTGTGAGCCGTGGACCTGGAGGCTTGTCTAGACCCCCTCGCCGATGCACACACTGCAAGAAGACAGGTCATACCGTCGATTACTGTTGGGATCTCCATCCAGACAAAAAAGGAACTAGAGGGAGGCCTTCTAGTGGGAAAACACCTGTGCATGAGGCGCCCAAATCCAGTGGTGAAAAACTCTCTATTTCGGCTGATCAGCTTCATGAACTAAGGGCTTATTTGGGCAGGATCGATGTCAACAAGATCGAGACATCAGAGGAAGCTAAAGCTAATCATGCTCTTGCAGTTATTGACGATAAAGGTAACTCTTCTGTGGGGGAATGGATTGTCGATAGTGGTGCTACTCATCACATGACAAGTAATCCAAAATTGTTTCATGAGTATAAGTTGTCCTCGGGAAGAGAACGTGTTTTCCTTGCAGATGGTTCCTCTACCTGTGTGGCAGGCGAAGGAACTCTGTCTTTGCTGGACAAATTTCATGTGCAGGGCGCATTACATGTCCCCCAGTTTCCTTTAAATCTTCTGTCAGTCAGTAGACTTACTAAAGAATTGAATTGTGAACTTATTTTCTCTGCTGATCGCTGTGTTTTGCAGGACTTGGTGACAGGAAAAAGAATTTGGATTGGTTTAGCTTCTGATGGATTATATCGTCTTCCCATACGTGTGGCTACTGCTCTGATGACAGCGATCCGCAAGACATATAAGAGAAGAGAAGATTGTCTTCAGTCCTTTATGTACTGGCATGAACGTTTTGGGCATTTACCTTTTGGGATTTTGAAACATTTGTTTCCAGACTTGTGTTCCTCCTTCGATTTGTCTTCCATTTCTTGTGATGTTTGTCAGTTTGCCAAATATGTGAGGGCGTCGTACCATCTTTCTACTAGTTGTGTTAATAAAGCTTTTTCCTTGATTCACTCTGATGTATGGAGACCTTCGGGAATTCATACCCGTCAAGGTTTTCAATATTTTATCACTTTCATTGATGATTTCTCTCGTGCTACTTTTGTGTACCTGTTAAAAGACCGCAGTGAGGTTCCTTGTATCATCGAGACATTCATTCTACTTGTGCATACCCAATATGGTGCGAATGTTAAAACTTTCCAGTCCGATAATGCCCGTGAATACATGTGTCAGTCTGTTGAGGAGTTTCTTAGACAAAGGGAGATTGTTCATGAGACATCTTGTAGTTACACCCCCTCTCAAAATGGGGTAGCTGAAAGAAAAAATCGTCAACTTCTTAATGTCACGAGGGCTCTTTTGTTTCAGAGAAATCTTCCTAAACACTATTGGGGTGATGCAGTTCTTACTAGTGCCTATCTTATTAACCGCATGCCCAGTCGTGTTTTGAATGGTAGGACTCCCCACTCGTTACTTCTTGGCAGTCGTCCACCATTCCTACTTCCCCCTCGTGTTTTTGGTTGTGTATGTTTTATCCATGATCACAGTCCAAATGTCAAGAAACTTGATCCTAGATCTATCAAAGGTGTCTTTGTTGGATACTCTCCTACGCAAAAAGGATACAAATGTGTTGATAGATCATATGTTTCGGGTTTGGATCCATACCCGACCCGTCTTGTAGCCCGTGTTGGGCACTACTTAAGTCATGTAACCCTAATCCTTATGTGTGAATGAGAATCTAAGGAGAGAGAGAGTCTGGCGGCTAGTGGGCACCAACTCCTCCTCATTCGTGGTTTTTTCTCCCTCGAGTTGAGGGTTTTCCACGTTACATCGTGATCGTTGTTTCTCTTCCTCTTCTTGTTCGTGTTTTTAAATGGTATCAGAGCCGCCGTATGCGATCTATTAGTGTTTTTCGTCGTGATCTCGCCGTCTGTGTTTTCCGTGCCGCCGCCTAAGGTTCCGTGCTGCCGCCTCGGGATCCATGCCACCTCAAGATCCGCACTGTCACCTCGGGATCCATGTGTACTGTCGCCTCGAGATCTGTGCCACCTCAAGATCCACGTTGCCTCGGGATCCGTGCCACCTCGGGATCCGTGCCACCTCGGGAGCCATCGCCTAGGGTGCGCGCCGTCGCCTAGGGTTTGTGTCGTCGCCCTGGTGTTGTTGCCGTCGCCGTCATCGGTGTCTCTTGTGCCGTTGACTTGCTTCCCGAAGAAGAAGGAAGATATGCGTGCTTAGGCGCTTCCTAAGCTTGCCTCCCCCTATTCACGTCACTTCCTAGGGGTGTTTTGCAAATCCGGTGAAGTGCATCCGCCTCTAATCTGCAATATCTTGCTTGGTTGATCGTTGATTCCATCTTCTTGTTTTTCTTTGGCACCCATCGTGCGAGAAGAGGTGGCTGGTCCGTGTCTTGATAGAGGACGTGAAGGAGGAGAGAAGCGTAAATTGAGGATTGCCTCAACGTCCGCCGGCGCTCCGGCGATCGCATCCCCCTTTCCTTACAAAAGACCGGGGTTAAATTGGTCTTACGGGTGGAGGTTTTCCTCATCTCGAAGTTGATTTTTTGTTCACTTCTATACCTTGATACTTGTTGGTTTTGCCTCTTGAATCTTGATTCCAGCAAGGAGAACGTGTGGCGCAACCTCTACCCGTGGGAGATTGCAGCCCGAGAGAGAAGGAACCGCTTCCGTCGAGCGACATAGACGATCGTTTCCCCCAATCGACATTTCGTTCACTCTTGGGGTTGATTGGGAATTCGGTGAAGATATTACCTCTCTCTCTTTATTGTTCCTGTCTAGGTAGAACTTGATTTTTCTCTCGTTCTTGTGATTCTATCCAAGGATATTTCTGCCTGTTGGTGCTCTTCGTTGTCACCGGTGCCTTTCTGGTTGTATCGCTGCTCGTGCCTTCTGTTGGACTATTTGTGATTATGACAGCTTCTTCATCTATAGACGTGATGGCGGATGGCCTTATGGGAGAGTGGATCATTGACAGTGGCGCTACTCACCACATGACCGGCGATCCTAAGGTCTTTCATGGGTATAAGCTTTCATCAGGAAAGGATCGTGTTTCCCTTGCCGTTGGTTCATCTATCTCTGTGGCTGGAAAAGGGAGTCTCCCGCTTTTGAACAAGTTCTTAGTCCACAATGCTCTACATGTTCCTCATATTCCCTAGAATCTCTTATCGGTTAGCAAGATCACGAATGAGTTAAATTGTGAACTTATATTTTCCGCTGATCGCTGTGTTATGTAGGACTTGGTGACAGGGAAGAGAATTGGGATTGGTCTAGCTTCTGACGGGCTCTATCGTTTACCTATGCGTGCTGCTCAGGCTCTCATGACGGCAGTCGGCCAAGCCACGAAGAATAGAGAGGACGCCCTTCAGTTGCTTCTACGTTGGCATGAGTGTCTTGGACACTTGCCTTTTGGCTTCCTTAGACAGTTGTTTCCTGATATATGTTCCAGGTTAGATATGACTATGGTGTCTTGTGATGTCTGTCACTTGGCCAAACATGTTAGGGCTTCATACCCTTTGTCTAACCATCGGTCTAATGAGGTATTTGCCATGATTCATTCTGATGTATGGGGGCCTGCAGGGATTCCTTCCGGTCATGGTTTTCAATACTTTATCACCTTTATAGATGATTGTTCTCGTAACACTATTGTCTACTTGCTGAAAGACCGTAGTGAAGTTTTTACTGTCATAGAGACTTTCATTGCTTATGTGGAAACTCAATATGGAGCATCTGTTAAGACATTTCGATCTGACAATGCTCGAGAGTATATGTGTCAGTCTTTTGATAGCTTCTTTCAAAAAAAGGACCGGGTCCATATGTCACACCCCGACCTTTTGACGCTCAAACATTTTTTTTTCTAAACATAAAGCATCGAGGCGTGACTACACTACAATTCAAAAAGACGATGAGCCAATGAACCAAGCAATTCAAACAATGGGGCTAGCTTTCATTAATGCAATCCTTTCAGTTCATACAAAATCACATATATGTGTAACAAAAATGCCCCAACTGTATAATTGATGCCTAGCAAAAACAAGACATCAATAAAACCAAAATAAGACGCGCCGACACTACAAAAAGACCCAAAACCTCCCCAGTAAGAAGTGAGTGAAGCCATCTGCTCAACCTGCTGCCCCGAGTCCGCCAAAACCTGAAAAGGAAACAACTGAAGGCTTAGCCTTCGCAGTATGGCAACAAGCCAGGAAAATACCACCCCTTTCAGGTGAGATTCCAATAGAAATAAATATCAAATCATATTTTCTCATGTTGTGTCGAGATACGACACACAAGGGCCACTCAATGGCCATAGTCACTAGCCTTTACAATCACATGTAAGCATACCTAAACATCTCACTTGCATTTGCAACACAACAATTACATTCACTTCAAACACATACCATCAATCATATTCAATACATTTTCTTTAACATCAGTGTATTACAGTTCCTGTGGGTGCAACACAGGCACGTGCACACCATGGGCGGCCTACAGCCGAGAGACAACCCCCGTGGTGGCCCATAACAGTATGGATCCATTTCATCCGCTGCAGCGGTAGAGCACTCATCCATGGATGTGTGAAGTCCAAGGTGAGATACTCAGCCTTCCCTAGGACACCCAGGTTGGGAAGG
>JAANDH010001982.1:3485-18915 GCA_011799765.1 Nymphaea thermarum | reverse complement strand
AGGAAGGGCATGGCTCTTACAGATGTGACAACTCGAGCACATGCCGGACTCACTAGCTGGACTCAGACTGGACTTATCTAATAGCCCGTCTGCAACAAGACTTCGAACAAAAGACTGACTACAATGAGCCAATCGACCATGCCAAATGGATGGCTTATTATGCTCTGCAATATTGACTTCACTATGACTTGGAAAACATAACTCTGAAAAACGAGGTTGTTTGGACATCGTTGGAGCTTCTTCAAGGACATACATATCTCCTTTGCGAGTGCCCTCAGCGAATGTCTTCTTGGTTTGAACATCCTTGACATAAACAGAAGATGGTGTGAATTCAACAGAAGAATGAGTGTCATCAATAAGTTTGGAGACTGAGATTATATTTTTCTTGACACTCAGAACAACAAGAACATTCTTTAACGGTATGGAAGAATTACCCATAGATATTCGTGCATTTCCAATGTGTGATATTGTGTGATGGGAACCATCTCCCGTGACAACTGAGCCTTGACCTAAATAAGGGAAAACACTAGAAAGGTTACCTGCATCACCAATAACATGGGCTGCTGCTCCAGAGTCCACGTACCACTCTCCCTGCTCATTTTGTTTCAACTGGAGTTTAGATATGGCTGTCATCAGAAGTTGTTGTGCGTCTGCTGGAATGTTGGATGTCACATTTTGGCCAGATGATGACGAAGCTGCCCCTGCTGCTGCCTTGCCCCCACGCCTGATATGATTGTTTTTGTTCTGAGGATTGTGCCAACACTCTGACTTCACATGTCCCCTCTTGTTACAATAGAAGCAAGTCGGGATCCTTCTAGGCATGCTAGAAGTAGTGTTTGTACCTGGAGGGGTTGGAAGAATACCTCTTCCCATTCCTGCCTGAGGGGTCCAAGGACGGGTACGATGCCCTTGCATTGTATGAGTCCATGTAATCAAAACATTGTGGTTGTTGGAAGTGATCAAGTTCTGCCGCTGTACACAACTAGCTTCATGCTGAAAAAACTTAGCCTTCAAATCTTCAAAGGATGGAAGAATAGGCAGAACTTCTAAGGCTGTGCAAAATATGTCAAATTCTGTTCCCAGCCCACTTAAAGCTTGTTGCACTTTATCTTTGTCGCTGACCAGATGCCCAATGGCAGCAAGTTGATCACTTACACTTTTAATTTCATTCAAATACTCCAAGACTGTACACGTCCCACGCTTGATGTCCTGAAACTGCCTCCTTAGCTGCAGAAAACGTGCTTCGGATACCTGAGAATACGTTGTGGCAAGTGTAGACCACAACTCTAGGGCTGTCAAATCATCATCGACGCCCCCCAATACTTCCTCTGACAGGGTATAAGTGATGTAGGCAACAAGAGACTGGTCGTGGGCCAGCCAAACTTCATACGTAGGATTATTTTCAGTAACAGTTTCATATTCAAATCTGATTTCACACCCAGTCGAAGCCCCACCGCCCTGATCTGCCACTACCGTCCTTTTCACTTCACGATCAATGTACTGTGGAGGTGCTGGAGTAGTGCCGTCGATGTGTCCATAAAGTCTATGGCTTTTGATGAACGGAACAATTTGACGTTTCCAGGTCAAATAGTTACTGTGGTTCAGCTTTTGGAAGATAAGTTGGGAAAGAAAACTGGAGGACAAGATAGAAGAATTCGGCTGATCCATGGCCAATGATTTTTAGGGCAGAAATTAGGGCAAAATCTCCCAACCATTTTTAGGGCAGAAATTAGGGCAAAAGCTCCCAACGATTTTAGGGCAGAAATTAGGGCAAAATCTCCGCGAGAATCCCCGCGATTAACCAAGTTCCTCAAAACGTGTAAGAGGCCGACTAAGGTTGATTTCACCGTGAGAGATGAACTCGACCCTAATGAACCACAACACAACTCGTGGTGAAAGTGGAGAATCGAACGGACCAGGAGATTATGGCTAATCACGCCAAAAGAAAGAGAATCTAGGGCAGAAATGAGGAATCAAGTAGGTCACGCCAGAAAAGAGGGATTTAGGGCATAATCTGCAATTAGGGTTAATCACGTCTAAATTGAAGAACACTTACCGGAGGACAATGCTGAACCTGGCTCTGATACCATGTAAGAATCTTCAGAAGTTCGTGTCTCTCCGGCTGTAAACAAGAAATTGAGAAGAAAAGATGGAGAATAGTTCGATGGAGGCAAAAGGTGCAGACGGCGATAAGCCCTGCGATCCCTTAATCTTTTGTTATATCAAAAAATAGTGACCTAATCACCTTACAACAGATTGTACACAAAAAGGTGAAAAATCACAAGTATGCCACCACCTAGTACATTGGGGCGCGTGGAGTACTAAAGAATAAAAGAATTGGATCGGGTCTGTCTGACCCAATCCCATGTAGTTCTATTTCGGCAAGTCAGTTTACTAAGAGCTAATTCCTTTGACTGACATGTCGGTTGCGGTTTGGTGTAGAGAGATGAAACCATGTGCAAGCATCTGTTTAGGATGTAATTTTTTTTTTATCTGTCATAAAATGCATGTTATGAGTAAGATGCATGTTAGATCATCAATTTGTAACTAAATTGGGTAAGATCAAAGTATTGATTCCAAACTTTGTTTGACGTTTACTTCATTAACAATTCATGACGTGGTAAATAGCTAAAAGTACTCCAGCATGCTTGAGTGACTTGTTTTTTTAACATTATAGTGGTAGGAACTAAACTCTTTGATCGATGCATAGTTACTTTAAGAAGCGGACAAACTTGCCCCATTTATACATTTTGCAAATGGCAATATGCTACAGGCAGCAGCAACATGTAGCTTGCACGAAAGGAGGTAGTGCTTTCTGGGACTTTTACTGGCATTTATTAAACGGCGGCCAAACTCATGTCTCTCCCAAACCAGCACATGCCCAATGCTGGTGGGGTGCCGGGAGAGTGCACTTATTAAATGCCGGGAAGGGCAATAAATGAGGAAGGGCAATAAATGTTGTAGTGTAATTGTTGTTTTTCTTGTTACTAGACCCTCTTTTACTTGTTATTTTGTTATGGTTATGCAATTCACATGCAAAGATAGATTTTTTTTCTTTTATCTTTGTTCTTTCTCTTTTGAAAAAAGTTTTTGTGAACTTTTAATATTTAGAAGTTACAATTTTCCACTTAGTACCACACATCTGGAGCAAATTGATCAAGATGGGTGCGTCTTCTCCGGATTGCTTTCGGGTTCCAATGTTATTCTCAATGAAAAAGACTTGAGTTGAACATTTTCCCTTCTTGCCCATTTGCTTACACGTTATTGTCGTGATTTGATTTTTGTCTTGCTTTCTTGTGAAGGTTCTGCTCTCTCTCTCTCTCGCCACTTCCTATCTCTTTCTTTGCCTATTGCATTGATTCTTCATCTTCTTCTTAATAACCTTCTTTTTATGGTCCCCTTTAAGTTTTAGAGTTGATTTTTCAACTCGCCTTCTGCACACATCAATGTCTCTAATTTGGTTTTAGAGCCAGCGACACAGTGGGGTTTTATCAAAATGTATGTTGGCAAGCAGGAAAGAAGGAGTATGGGATCAAGAGAAAACGTCCCCTGGCTCGGAGAATCGTTTTCGACATCTGCCACCCGAAAACTTGTTCCATACCCTCACCATCCATCTATCACTTCATCTCTCTTTAATTCACTTCATATGTAGAATTTTGATGTTGGTTTTTCCAATTAGCTAGACTTACCATTGGAAGTTGCGTCTTTTGTTCATTTTTAAGAGATTCTTGGTGGATAGATGCATGGGCAGAATGTCTCTGAATTATTGAGACTGAGAACTTGTTGCTCCAATAGGAACAATTAATGACCTATACATGTCATGCATTTGGATCATTTTCGTTTTAAATATCACACATCTTCTATATTAAGTATCTCAGAAATGCTTGAAAGCTTCAGTAATGAATCATCAGGGCCATCAATTTTGTAGGGCCATCAAGTTTTGTAAGGTAAGTCATGTCATGGCTCCCTTGGGGAAGTCACACCTACTTATAAGGGCCCCATTAACAAAAAAATGACAAATGAATGTTTTGAATGTTATAGCTTGCAATCCGATTGTTGTCTCAAAAAAACTCATGGCACATAGAGATCTTCATGATTGTAAGACAATGGGTTGTTATTAGATGAAGCAATATTAACTATGTCTGTAGATTTGCACAGTTTACAGTTTATCACAGGGGAATGATGAAATGGAAATTGAAATTCTTCAAGGATTGGGAGAATGGTGCAGAGAATGGATAAAAACAAGAAAACTTTAACTGCAAAAAAATTAGAAAACATGAGAACGAAGGCATAAATAAAGAATGCTTTGATATCATATCGCCCATTACTTAATTCTAACCCTGCAACAAATGCAATAATTTTTCCCTTGTCATTACCAGCATCCGCATCCAAGATCACTGACTTTTCATCTTGAGGATAAATTGCGCCAACTTTCTTTTGCATTTTTTCCTTTCCAATTAAATGAACCAAGGCACTGCATTTTTTTAACTATAATTTTGACGTTCCTATATTTGATATTTTCCATTGTTTCTTTCTCAATTTTCTTGATAGCATGTATCAGGCATGTTTTGTAGCAGATTTGGCATCGTGTTCAACCCAATTGGTTTCTTTCTTCAGCTTCTTGACCTGAAGCCATTTGACATTTCCTTGATATTAGCTTGCTAGTGTATAAAAGAACAGGCTTTTGCGGGCTCCAATTGCAGGTCTACTTGCTTCAAAGACGAAGAATGAATCTGATCTTTTGTTGGTGCATGGGTTCCACTGACTAAGATCAATAAGTCATATGCCTCCCCTTTCTTATGTATTTTGTTTTTTGGTTTCTCGTTAAAAGATTTCCTATGTATTTCTTTATTTTGGTCTTCCAACGGAACTTGCTTATAAAATACACGGCGCTGCTTCTGTGTTGCAGGATACGAATATCCAAGTAGATTGAACATGAAACCGAGAAAGGATTATATATGTTGATGCCAAGACGTGCTTAAATGTTGAAATGGCCACAAGTGTTGACGGCTAGGTAAACTTTATTGATGTAAGAAAAAAAGCAACTTTTCTGAATGAGACGTTTATTGCTCTTTGAAGTTTCACATGTGGACAATGGTCATGAACCAAATGAAGGTACCAAAAAAACAGGGGAGGCTCTAAAGACACACCAAGCTAAGCTAGAAAACCTTTGGATTCTTCAGAATTGCAAGTGAAGACGTGATTAACATTTCCATAAAGCAACTAGAGAAGCAACACTTTTACATGCAAACAAGTCAATTGCTTATAAACCTGAAGGATGGAGAGTTAAAAAAATCATATGCTACAGCTAACAAAGTGGTATTTATCACAGAGAAATAGCTAAAGTTTTGTTGAATTGGAATGTTAAAAAAATGAAAATAGAAAAGAGCAACAGGAGTTCCTAGCTGCATAACCGTGCATGTGCACGCTAGAATGAACACCGCATAGCATATGAATAATCCAGATCATGCTCTTCAACGAAGTGAGGAATCTACATAGATATGTATTAGTTGTTATACGGCCCGTTCGGGGTGGAATGAATCCTCCAATGCTACAGCGGTGATTCATATCACCGGTATATAAAAACCTATAGGCGGTGATATTTTGCAGTGAATAAGGTCACCTGTACAGCCAGCCTGTGAGAAGTGTCGTCGGTAGTTCTCGAAGGGCTATAGCAGGAAGGTTTCACCGGTATAGATCTATAGCGGTGAGCGGGTCCCAAATAGCTATACGGTGATGATCCCCACCGTTGTCAAACTGTACCGGTTATCTAAGGGCGATAGAGCGAAAAAGAACAAAAGCACGGGAAAAAAATCTTTTGTGTGGGAAGAAGAAGAGGACGAGATGGATGAAATATTGTGCGTTTGTCCGCTTTCTTTATGCACTGATTCATGTTGTTTAACACACTTAAGTTACTAACTCTGCTTCCCACAATTGCTATGGAAAACTGAGCAGGAAGCTCGACCTCTCAAGAACGCAGAGTCACACATTAATTTGTATTTTCCTTTGCTTTCTATTGGGTATTCGGCTTATTTGGTTCTTTTTCTTGCCTTTTTTTTTCAAGATTCTCTGCAAAGCTATACTTTGGTAAGTAGAGATGACGTATCCTGTTTTATGTTGTTGATATCCATCAGCAGCTCAATGAGTTTATTTGCAAAAGGAGAACGTGTTTCACGATTCATCCAGTAACTTTAATGTCTGATTTTCTGTCTTCAAGATATCCGATAAACAATCTATTTGGTTTGAAGGTCGCCTTATGTTGTTATATTTGTCATCTTGACAC
This sequence comes from Nymphaea thermarum, assembly GCA_011799765.1. Taxonomy (NCBI): domain Eukaryota; kingdom Viridiplantae; phylum Streptophyta; class Magnoliopsida; order Nymphaeales; family Nymphaeaceae; genus Nymphaea; species Nymphaea thermarum. The sequence goes on along the minus strand of JAANDH010001982.1, from coordinate 12,632 downwards.
TTCTTGAAATTATTAATTATCTAAGAGAGGAAAACATATGCACGCTCCCTCTCTCACACACACAAACACTCTCTGACTTAGACTGACTCATCTTCTCTCGCTTGGTCTCCTGGATTCATCATTTGCTTGCTTGTTTCTGCTCATGAACTGATCGGAAAACAGTAGGTTCAGGCCTCTGATCATTGTTTATGTTTGTAGGACAAGAACACTGTTTACCAATGTGTGGGGGGACACTGCAATTCGGCCAACCCTGGGTACTTAAACATCACAGCATTAATTGGCATCACAAAGAAGAAAAAAAACGTGGGTACCATGGTGACAAAATGGCACATCATATGTTGATTCCTGCTTGCACATGGGTCCCATAAACATGCATTTCATTCAGTATTTTCTAATCATTTAAGCTCACATTGACATTTTTACTTGGAAGATAAACTTCACCCATCTAAGCCTTGCACAATAATTTAAAGCCATGATTGCATGGAGAAATTTGGGTTGTAAATGGGTTAGATCTCGTACGAGGGAGCGCTTTATTGACAGTGGTAGAGCTAAATTTTTTTTGGAGGGACATTCATCTATAGATTTTCATAACTGAAGAGTCAATATATAACAAAGCAAATATTTAAAGATACTAATGTGAAAAAAGAAATTGCTTTCTAGAGATCAGCCAATGTGCATCCACTAACATCAGGGATTTCCCTTGTCTTAACCAAACCATACATTTTAAATGGATAAAACAAACAAAAGTTTCTCGATAGATCCGCCTGAAAAGCAAAGGGGCCCTTAGTTTTCCTGCAACCGCGACGTGACATAGGCGGAATTTGATCAAGTAAGTCGGCCTTAGAGATTGCCATCTCAAATGTGAACAGCCTTCAAACACTACAAAGTACAAACACTGTGGGAAGGTTTCACCGTCTTCTGACCCATCGGCCATCTGCAAACGAGAGCGAGATAAAAAAAAAAAAAGAAAAAGGAAAAAGCCTCTCCCCGATTATCCCAACCCTTCTATCTCTCTCTTGCCCTTTTTCAGTCTCTCTCTTTCTCTGAGTCTGTGGGTAGCCGTTGCTGAGCATCTTGCAATCCGACAGTAGAACGCTCTCCGCCGACTGAGATCGATGGCACAGGTTCGCCTGAAACCCTAGAGCCGCTCACTTTTTCTTTTGGCGGATACGATTCTTGTAGTTCTGTACTCATGTGGATGCTTAGCAACACAGCAGAAGTTTACCGCATTTCATTTCTTTGTCCATAGAGGTTCGCAGGATTTCCCCCTCTTCTCCAATCTTGGCTCGTATAAGGAGTCTAATGGTAATTGGTTCCGTGCGTTCGATGGAATCGGGGATCGCGGATGAGTTGGGGGATTGTGGCTTTGGAGGCGGCATTTTCGGACTAGGCTTTTCCGTGTCCTTCCGTTGGCAGTTCCAGCATTCGCAGGATTTTCCTTCTGGTTGATTTTCATTGTGGTGGAGGTATGGCCTATTGAGAATCTGGCATGCATTTCATCTGCTTTTAAAAAATTGTTCGTTTTTGTTGATGTTTTAGTGTCTTGGGATGATTAGATTGGGATAGTGATGCTTTTTAATTACTGCATTGCTTGGCAGAAGAATTTGTGTGTGCGAACTCTTGGATCTGCATTTGTTTCGTATATGCGTGGAGGATAGTTTGACATCGTGAGGAGGCTTGCTTTGGTTAATTTGTATTGATGGTCTTGCTTATACAATGGATGCTCGCATTTTATTGTAGTAATTTAGCAGTTGTTTCTTCACAAGGAAGTGATAATTCTAGAGGATTTGTGTGCAGAATCTCCTCCAAGTAACTGGGGATTTCTGAATGTCTGTACAATGTTAAAATCACTTAAATCTTGGAAGTAATCTTGCATAATCTCTTAAATACATTTGTTGACAGTTGCTCCTAAGCGTGGGTTTTGTGACTTTGGAGACCTTTTGAATGTACCTTCCATTTTGAATCCTTATGCAGAATTATTGAATTTTGTGTTGTACTATCTTGCAAACATTTGAAACCATTTTTCCCTTCCCAGTGTCTACATTCCCCCCTAATCTTGGGCACCTCCATCCCAATTCGTTGATCTGTTGCTTTCTTGTAATCTTTCTTTATCCCCAACAATGACAGGTTCGGAGTGGTGATTCTTAAGAGGGTGTTGAACATGGTCAAGCGTCAAAGTGGATATGGGCCAGTCACCGGATTATTATTGAGGGTTAACTGTGACTGGTGCACATTCTGGAAACAGCGATTCACGTTAATTTGCCTGCATGGAAGATTAGGGTTATTCTGCTTTGCTCTTTTTGTTGGGAAGGGAAGGCTTAGGTGGGACACTGAGAATGCTCAGATGTGCTCTTTGGTCTTCTTTAGGATCCTTGAACTGCTGGTTAGTGCAATATGTATCCATTTCCTCGCTGTTATCATGATGGAGAATGATATCCGTACACAACCTCCACACTATGAATCTCAACTTTTGGGAAGTCTCTACAAAATTGTTCCATGTTGGCTAGTTAAACAAAGGCCTCGGTTTGAGTTACAGTACAAGCTTTTTAAGTTTAACTTTCCTATAGGGTGTTGACCTTAAACATAGTGGCCATGCTTTTGTCTTGCCTTCATAAGTCTGTTCATGCACTCTTCCTCTTCAGCCTCCTCCCCATCAGCTTCGTTTCCTGCTTTACTTGTTTGCAATTATTGGTTCATTATATTCTCGGCAGCTTTGTATTTCGTAGAAATAAAAACAAGGTTTGAATCTTTTCATGTTCTGCAATTTTTTCTTCATAACGTAAATCTGGAAATATGTATCTTTATCATAAAAAACAGAAATATATTTCTGGAAATATATTTCTCAGTCATCACACACACATCAAAATGAGAATCGGAAAGATTTTTCTCATTCCTTTATTCCAGGAAATATATTTCCAGAAATGTCTAAGTGATTTACACAAGAACATATACGATAAATTTGAATTTACGCAAATATGCGATCTGAAAAATATAAAACTGGAAGTCAAGAAAAAGACAGAGCTGATAGAGGAGAAATTCATTGGATCGCAATAACAAAAAGTGTTTTTTAGCTCAATTGAAGCATGTGATGAAGGGATATCCTTCATTGGAGCATTGTCGTTTAAATTTCATATTTTTTTTACAGATATCTCATTTTTCAATGGTCAGAATAACCGTTAATTGGTTGTTATCATTTAGTACTTTGGGGCTCGGTCCTGGGTAACATTGAAGAACAAAGTTGAGGACTGAATCCAAAATGATCTTACAAATTAACCATTTCACATGAATCGAGTTTGCCAACAAAATAACCAGTAAAGGAGTTTTAACATGCTGCGTCAAAAGCTTTCGAAAGAGGATGTTAGGAGCGAATTGTAGTAGGAATCCCACCTAGTTTATGAAAAAAGTTGATCTTTAATTTCATGTGTCTAACAAGCAACTGTCTCTGCATGGTGCATTACAAGGTTGTATGAATATTAACAATGGGATGGAAATGGCTTTCTCCTGTTTGATGTGCTTCCTTTACTTCCTGCAGTTGGGAAAGCTATTGAGGTTGGAGTAGATGGCATAATTGTTTCGAATCATGGTGGTCGCCAACTTGACTGTGCACCTGCTGCAATTTCGACCCTTGAGGAGGTAACGTCTATTCACCTCAAATGATTCTGAAATTGCTATTTCTTGACAAAAACAAGCTTTTCTTTTTTCCTTCTCAAAACGGAGTGCAAGAAAACTTCTATCCATTTTGTCCTTCCCCTGACAAGCTGTTAACACGTTTAAGAGATGCATAATTCCCCTCCCTGTTGGTCTTCCTATTTCAAGCATAGGTTGTTCAAGTTATCGCTGGTAAAGTTCTTGTTCTGCTTGATGGAGGAATTAGGCGTTGGACAGGCATGTTGAAAGCCTTGGCCCTTGGTGCCCAAGCCATTCTGGTCATCTCTCTCTTTCTCTCTGTATATACATGCTCGATGTGGTTACCCGTTCGCTTTATCAATTCGTTTTGCTTCGTTATTTTTGAAGATGTAGCAGGAATTCATTAAGTAGTGGTCTATAGCAGGTTTTAGACTTTCTCATTTTAGGACGTGCATGGTGGTTTTGCTTTGATTTATGCATTTTGTTTTTTGGTGTTCATGCTAACAGGGTTGCATCTTTGCAAGTTCTGTTTGTGCTTTCTAGCCAGGGGTGTAGTCTATGGTTTATCATACCTTTTGATTGATTTTTAGATAGTAAAACCATAATTTGAGTCACATTCTTAGGACCTTTCTAGGTATATGCACGGGCAGAGAAATCTGGGGGAGCCATTTCTTCCATTTGATCTTGCACGTGAGCTTTGATTAAAAGCATTTCAAACCATTCAATCCAATCCAACTCAGTCTTAAAAGTGGCCTTTTAGTTGGCTAGAAGTGTGAGTTGTTGGTGTAGACATTTTTCCTTGGTAATCAATGATCAAACCCTCTGCAAGGAAACCTTACAACATGAGAATTTGGGGAATTTCGTCCGCCAACAAGGCTCTGTTTTTGTGAAGAGACTTCGAGGAGAACTTGTCCCTTGTGTTGTTATGCTTTTGCAAAATCATCATTTCCCAAAGTCCTTGTGTAACCAGAACACAAAACCAGTCAAAACTTTGGTGGATAGCCTTATATTCTGAGTCTAGCAGAGTCCAAACCCGTAGTTTCCATTGTCATTCTCCCAATGATTTTATAAATCCGGCTATGTATGATTGGTTTATCATGGGCGTCCTTCGAGAAAAGAGAAGAGCTTAACTCAAACCATGTCCGAAATTTCCTCTCAGTTGATCACCTAATGTTATGGAAACTGGTCACCCTTTGATACCTTTTGTGTAAAAGGCTCTACTTTTATGGGAGTTGGTGAAATTCGTTCTTCTACAAACCAACCCATCTTGTTTTGAAATAACCATTTCTTTAGCGAGTAGAGTTCCCTCCTCCTGGTGACATAAACATTTGATGTCAAAAACTTTTGTAAAAGAGAAAATTTTAGATTTTGCTTAAAAGCCTTTTAAAATTGTCTTGTCACACAATATTATGTCTTTGCTTTATCTTTAGTACCACCCCGAGTGAAAGGAGAAAATTTCAAGTTCTTGTTACCAATCACTGGAAGAGGAAAAATGAAAAGTCTTGGATATGTGCAATAAAGAAAAATCCTATGAAACTGAGGAAGTCGAGACTAGGAAATGCAATTGACTTTGGTGATTAAGCATCTACAAGGATTTAGGAGGAAATATCCCGAGAGAGAAGTCACAATGCTCTATAAGATCTTGGCAGGTAGCAAAATGAGAGTTGAGAGATGGGCTCGGGCCTTGTGTAGTCGTTCCTCTAGGTCAGTAATCAAGAGTACCGGGTAGACATATAGGTGATTTATGTCTATTCCGCGAAGATAATGACTTATGAACTTTTTGCTCGTCGAACACCCGTAAGTTGAAGCGGGTGGGACACGTGATAAAACTACACATATCCACCAAAGCGGTGGAGCTTCGTAGTAGCCTTTGGGGTGGTGAGGTATTCCCTCAAGGGTGAAGGTCGGCCTGAAAAGAAAAGCAAGAAAAAAAAAAATCAAAAGGCAAAAAGTTGAATGTAAAAAAAAAAAAGCAAAAAAAAAAAAAGAAGCAAAATGTGCCTGCCAAGAGATGAAAAGCATGAAGGCTGAACTCGCAGGAATTGAATGTGACAATCTTTCGTGGATGTGCAATTACAGGGTCAATATCTTTTCCTCTTTTTGATTACTTAAGATGTTGAGGGTGATTCTTTTATGTTCATATTTTGGAAATTGAATGATATCCCTTCTAGAGATTCGATGGCATGGATGCGAAATTAATCCTGGTGCTTGTACGGTACTATGGATAAACGAAGGGCGTGTTATTTGCACAACACAAGCACTCAAGCTTATGAGTTAAATTGAACATTTTGAACTATTTCAAAGTAAAAACTTGACATCTCTTGTTATGTTTCGAGGCCTCCTAAGCATATGAGGGACTAACCAATCCCCTTGGTCTTCAAAGGTGTTTGTCATTTCATTACCAAACCAGTAGGCCGTTCTTGGAATGGATGAAACTCCTCAAACACAAGCCATTTATGCTTAATGTGACAATCTGTCCATCTTTTCCTCTATCTTGGGAGAGTCTGATCATTTGGGAACCTGACCCATTATTCCCTCTTAATTGAGTGTCTTCAACCTGGTTTTCATCAGTATAACCTAGACTTAGGGTTGAGACTGTCATAAAAAACCTCCTATCTCTTTTCAAAAGAACTGGTCGATTTTTGAATCATAACATTTTTGTCAAAGTGTTGTGAGTTTTGTCCATGGCTTCATTTATTATCCAAGGTAAAAGGGGGGTGGAAAGCCCCATATCTCTTGCCTAACCCATCTCCATTGATCGATCTTTTTCTCCTCTACCCCTTCCTTTCTTCACCCTTCTTCCGCTTGGCTGGCGTATGCTTTTTTCAATAACAAAAATGAGCAGCCAAGGGTGGAGGTATTCTTCATCGTCGTCAACTATCCATCCGTGCCTTTGCTTTAGCAGGGTCCTTCATGTTTTTAGAAGCTTTGTACTCAGTTTTTTCTTGTGTCATGTTAGTTGAGTAGATGCCTTAGGTATTGTACTTGTCCAGTATAGGTCAAGGTTATTGGTTTCATTTATTTTCAGTAGGATCATATTCTTTCTTAGTTAAGATTATTTAAGTTTTGCTGACTTGGGCAAGTGTTGGATTGATTTGTAGTTCAATCTTTTTATTTTATTTTCTGCTTTAGTGGTTTTCCAGCATAGTGCTTGTCATGTCAATTTTCACTTTCATTGTGGCATGGGTTGTTTAGAAGATTTGTTCACATAGTTGCTTGGTTTTTTATTTTTTCTGTCTTTGATAAATAAAACTTGATCAAGTTTTTGGGTCTACTGTTGCATCACATTCTTGATGTAGTCTTTGAACTACATATCTACATTGCGTAAGTTTGTAGGTTGCTTGATTGAATATCTATGACAGCAGCATCGCATCTAAGTGGTCAGCATGTCAACCATGAGTTATGGTTGCACAGGTGTGTGTGTGTGTCGGTAATATGTTTCTTTTTCATTCTTTGTTATTTTATTGTGTATTTCATTCTTTTGGTTTAATGATAGTTAAGAGAAAGGTTAGGGAAGCAAAGATGAAAGAACTGCAAATTAGTCTTTTTTTTAATTTTTAAATTATTTCTCAAGTTTTGTCTGACTTGTAAATGTAATGCTAGTGGTGTTCCTGTGTGTCGCTGTTTTATAATAATGTGTGACGTTCTTAGGTTTCAAACATCATTGAGGAAAAAGGGGGCAGGTTTTTAGTTGGATGTCGTTGGAGTTTCTTTGCCCATATTCATTTATTTAAAAGAAAATGAGTGGCTTTGGATCTTGCTTCTTAGGAGAGAGAGGCCCCTTTCATGGCGACTTGACTTTCCCACCCTTTCACTCAAAAGAATTACCACAGGAGCATTAGCAAATGTTGCAATAGTTAATGGTATTTTAGCAACACCATGATGGTTTTATAGATGAAATGCTCCCTAGCGTGATGATAAGGGGAGGGTGGTCACAGGGAAAGGTGCGAAATGCGGCCACCTTAACATGCATAGACCCCATCAAATGTGTTTCCAAAAGTGTGTGCTTGACGTGGACATGAGAGGATTTCACTTGAACTGCTAGGGCAAACAGCGAAGAAGCATCTGCAGCCGTAAATAGAGAGGTACCTTCGATCAAGAAGCTGCACCAGCAGTATAGTGAACTGCCCTTCTCTGTCTTTTCTGTTACAGGTTGCAGAGGGACACACAAAGTGAGAGTCTTTTCTGTTACAGGTTGCAGAGGGACACACAAAGTGAGAGCAGGAGAAAGCTCCATTCCTCATTCAATATCGGATACCAATGGCTACTCTGAACAACATTGCTCACTTCGACACCCACTAGACCAAGACAAAACCTTTCCCTTTATAAAAGAAACCATATATATATATATATATATGGTTTGTTTGATGAAGGGAAAGGTTTTGTCTAGGTTGTTCTGGGTGAAATGGGAATCATTAGTGATAGTGTTGCCTCCAATTTTTTTTACTCATTTTTTTGTAATTAAAACATGGAATGTGATTATAGTGATTGCAAATGTTAGAAATTGTATATGTGACTATTGTATTGTCCTAATAAGAGACTTAATGGATTGGTGCCCTGGTTTTGGCATGTTATAAGCTAGAACTTATAGAACTTATTAGTGGTACTCCTGTGTCACACCCCGACCTTTTGACACTCAAACATTTTTTTTTTTCTAAACATAAAGCATCGTGACTACACTACAATTCGAAAAGACGATGAGCCAATGAACCAAGCAATTCAAAACAATGGGGCGAACTTTCATTAACGCAATCCTTTCAGTTCATACAAAATCACACCTGTGTAACAAAAATGCCCCAACTGTATAATTGATGCCTAACAAAAACAAGACATCAATAAAACCAAAATAAGACGCGCCGGCACTACAAAAAGACCCAAAACCTCCCCAGTAGCATCTGCTCAACCTGCTGCCTCGGGTCCGCCAAAACCTGAAAAGGAAAAAACTGAAGGCTTAGCCTTCGCAGTATGGCAACAAGCCAGGAAAATACCACCCCTTTGAGGTGAGATTCAAATAGAAATAAATATCAAATCATATTTTCTCATATTGTGTCAAAGTAAGACACACAAGGGCCACTCAATGGCCATAGTCACTAACATTTCCAATCACATGCAAGCATACCTAAACATCTCACTTACATTTGCAACACAATAATTACATTCACTTCAAACACATACCATCAATCATATTCAATACATTTTCTTTAACTTCAGTGTATACAGTTCCTGTGGGTGCAACACAGGCACGTGCACACCATGGGCGGCCTACAGCCGAGAGACAACCCCCGTGGTGGCCCATAACAGTATGGATCCATTTCATCCGTTGCAGCGGTAGAGCACTCATCCTTGGCTGTGTGAAGTCCAAGGTGAGACACTCAGCCTTCCCTAGGACACCCAGGTTGGGAAGGCGGGAGCCCACGCTCCAAGCACAACACACAACAGTACCCTGGGGCCTTGCACCGCCTGCGCTCCGAACAGGCGAGACCAGTGGCAAGAACAAAGAGGGGACGTCTCCCAATCACA
>JAANDH010001981.1:7997-21467 GCA_011799765.1 Nymphaea thermarum | reverse complement strand
CTCCTTTCCACACTCCTTGCTGATGTTGCTGACCAGACCAGACGAAGGAAGAGAGGGAGAGGAGAAGAGAAGGAAGAGAGATCGCCGGAGAAGGTCGCTGGAAGTTGGACAGCCGCCGGTGGTCACGTCGCCCGCTCTGATACCATGTTGCAAGAGAGACTAGAAGAAGTCGAGAGAGAGAGAGAGAGAGAGAGAGAGAAAACTGCACGAACTATCTCATTAGGATGCACCCTTCTCACGTTAAATGAGAATTAGGGTAAAAGAAAGAAATTACAAAATCAGTCCAAGACTGAAACAATTATTAATAAAGACTGTTAATACAACTTTTAAATATTCAAAAGACCACCTATTATAAATGTTATTCAACAGATACCATGTAAATCAAGCTCCAAACATGCACTAGTAACTCAATCACAGTCTCAAATCAGCCAAGCACAATTTCAGGCATACAGCCAAAGCTAAATTTATAAAACTGAAATACTCGATTGCATTAAACTGAGTAGAACAGAAAACAGAAGGCATTAAGGCCTTACCACATACATGGGACTTAGTCCCTTATTTATAGATAAAAATACAAGAGAGATGAAAGAGCTAGCATGTTGAAATAGTTCCAATGGCTAGAATTCTAGCCTTTGGAACTAGACAACAGCTAGTTCCTTGTCAGCTGAAGGTACAGCTAAAACATAAAAACAGTAACCATACACATATAAACATACATGCAGAGTCAGCAATGTACAACAAGATCTCTCTCTCTCTATATATATATATATATGTGTGTGTGTGTGTGTGTGTGTGTGTGTGCATACATATATTCTAACAAAGATGATTGTTGATCCTCCTTTTACAAATGCAAAAGAAAATGAAATTGAAATAACTTCATGCAAGAAAACCAGATAAAATGCAAAATAGTAACTTAAATGCATATCCTTCCAACAAAGAAGAGAACTCACCAGACGTTCCAGCCGATTCCATCGAATGGAACCATTATTACAGATAAGAAGCTCCCTTAATATTTTCCGCATGTCGTGAGTTGGATCTGCGAGAAGTCTCCCTATGACATAAGGATATGCGCTCTCCACCACCTGGAAGTCAGGATCCAATATCTTCGCAGTCCCCTCTAGAGATCCCAATGCTCTGATTACTAATGCATAGTCAGGTGGCAAGGAGAAGTTGAACTCATACATCACATCATATAGCTGATTCATTATACCCTGTCAGATGAGCATATAAAGACTTGAGCAATTCTATACCACAGAAAAAATTAAAACTGCATAGAGACTATAGCTGCACACAGTAAAGTATTGAAGCACCCAGTTGACAGGTTACATATCCTTACCAGTGACAAAGTAGAAAACGCTAACACATTTTACAGTGGTTCATTCCAGCTCTTCGCTAAGCAAAACCATTGTGCTGTTTAAAACAAATACACTCCAAAGTTGAGTAATAACAATACGTTGAAAAGGGGCTTGTGTTTGGGGGCTGGGAATGGGATTGATCCTCAAAGAATCAGCAATGCGTATGTAGCATGGATCAAAGACAAATGAGTAATAACCGAATGAGATGGCAGGCATGATTTGGTCACACAAACCCTACATAAAGGACATGCTCATTCTCAATTTTTATATTTTTCATACCCAATCCGGCTCCTGCTATTGAGCTATCTCATGGTCGAGCCTGAAGAGCCATCTATTTGCATATTTAGAGTTATTAATTTTTATCATCTCGATACTCAAGATATCCGGTCCCTTAGCCTATGTTGCATGGACAAAGGATACGGTTGTCGGAGTTGGACACAGGTATGAGTCTTCGACATAGCAAGCCTTAAAAAATTAGACACTTAGACACACACACACACACACACACACACACACACATATACATATATATATATATATACGTATAGATATACATATACATATATATATACAAACTATGCTAAAATTAAAAAAACACTAATTTAGAATAGGTTATGTAATTAACTAATTAAACGTTTAATAGCTTTATTTGTCTACTTTTGTAAATATTTGCTTATATGAAGATTACTTTAGTCTAAATCAAATTTTAATTAAATAAAATAAAATTTTCCTAAGAAAATAAAACTTAAAAGAAAACTTTGTCATCCTCTAGGAAGGACAATAGATTATGTCTTCCTTTAAAAAGGAAGATAAAGAAAGAGGAAGACCAACAGAGGGGTGTCAGGCATGACAATGGAAAAAGGAGAAAGGAGAGAAAAGGGAAAAATGAGAGGAAAAAATGAGAGCAAAGAAAAGAAAAAGGGAAAATAGAGGGAAAGAGATGGGGAGAACGGAAAAAGAAGAGGGGAAAACAAGCATGCATGTCTTTTTTTTTTTTTTTTGGACATTTAATATTTCAAAAGTGGTCTCCCAGGCATGACGACGAGTGTTGTTGTCAATGTCAGATTCAGACACAGCTAGACACCATCCCTTCATTCTTTTGAAGTGTCCAACTCCAGGCAACATATTCCTTAGCTTCATGCATACTTAATTTTGTGATTGGACACAATTAATTAAACTACAACTAGAGTACTTCACAACTTCTAATTCCTTGATCCCACCATTAAACAAAAGAGACTTCATGTGCACCTGAAAGTCTTGCGATTGTTTTCTTCCATGACCGAAAGATGACTGTAGAGCATCTGCAACAGATTGGACGTCTGTTCCTTCAGGAATAAATCCCAAGGAAAGGAAGTCATTTGCCATGCTTAAAGAATCACGATTAACAAAGTGAACAAGCTGCAAGACATAAATGACATCAATAAACATGATGAGCAACCATTGTCAGTTTGACAATGTCTAAAAAAATAGAAATAAATCATCACAGTTGACATAAGCATAAAAAGCAGGAAAAAGAAAAAGTAAAGGTAGAATTTGTGCCTTGCGCAACAAAGGAACACTAATATGTTATAGAAATACAATAAGCAGTTAGTGTTAACAGAAAGGAACAAGCATAGTTGCAACCCATAAACCTTGGAAAGTCGCCACATGAGAAATCAATGAACATCATTTACCTTTGAGATACCAGACATAAGGATTAATCTAAAATGGCTCAAAAAAGTAGAGTGAAGCCAGCACCAGTATCTTGAGAAACATCAAACAAGAAATGATCAGGAAACAAAACGAAGCTATGAAACTGAAATTGACATAAAAGATCCATGTTGAATGATCAGAAGCATCTGAAACAGACAGAGTAGAGGTACAACATGAAGCAGAAATAGATAGAACCTAATCTTAAGAAGCATGCCAACTTAATAGCAAAAACTGGTTGCAATCAAGCAAATATATATATATATATATATATATATATATATATATATATATATATATATATATATATATATATATATATATATATATATATATATATATATATATATATATATATATATATATATATATATATATATATATATATGTATGTATGTATGTATGTATGTATGTATGTATACACACACACATAAAGAATTAAAAAACAAGTAAGTGGAAACTAGAAAGTCAATTTCTAATGGAAAACATGACAAAATCTCTGTTGTTTTCCTATTACTTTATTGATATTTAAAAGTTGAATAATATTCAAGAGTTGATGTTGAGGCAGTTCTTAACTATAAAAAGACGTTGCAGCCGCAGGCTCCTCCAAAATGGCATCTCAAAAAAGGAAATCTAAAAAAGAAACAAAAAAATTAAAGTAAAAAAAACATACCTGATGGCTGATATGTCGCAGGCTTTGCTGGGCTTCCAGCAACCCTCACCTATAACGCAGCTTCCTCACTCCTCAAACTCTTACTGAAGACTCTCATGTCTCACTGAACGGTAAAATTAATAAGTCCTAAACTCTAAAAATTAGAGTTGATTACCCCTTTTTCCATTAAGAAGAAATTTCAGGTCTAAAAATACCTTTTCTTTCTTAACCTATGTTACAGGAGTGCGGGGTACAGGTGCAGGTGTGGATACAGCAATTTTTCAAAAAAATTTAGGTGTGAGTGCTGTATATATATATATATATATATATATATATATATATATATATATCATTTGTTATATAGTTATTTAACTGTTTAGTAGTCTTATTCATTTATATTTACATATAAACTTTTTGTGTTAGAGCTAGTTTAGTCAAGTGAGCATTTATAATTGTCAGTTTGAACCCGATTCACTTGACCGCACTAGACCTGCTGCGTCAAAGAAGCACCAGCATCAACATAGGTGCCACATGGGTGCAGCAGCCATTTAGGAGCACCCATGTGACATGGTTCTTAACTTTTAATACAATATACCCGTCATCAAAAAAATCATTCGGCACATACAATTTTATATGTTAAAAGTTAAAATTGTACATAACTGCGACCTCATAAACACTGCAGAAATTAAATGAAAAAAAAAATAAGTTTGTGATATGATTCACACAATAAATTATTTTTGCTGATATTTTAAAAAACATGATTTTTCCACTTTTTAACATTAATGTTGTGATGTTTTTTAAAATATCGATATTTGTGACACTTTATCTATATATAACCCTTTTTAAAGAAGGATATTAGGGCGATAGAAATATCTACATATAAGTCTCTCAAATAACGAAATAATAAAAACATCAAACCAACTTACATAAAATTCCAAATAACTCCTCACATGATTTAATTTTCCAATGCTCCCCCTCAAGCTGTAGCATAGATGTCAATCATACACAACTATAGCATTTGAGAATCCCAGAAATAGGATGAGGTTTAGTAAAGACATCAGGTACTTGATCTAAGGTTGGAACATAAAGAGTAGTGATGTTTCCAAGCTGAACCATATCTCGAATATAGTGGCAATCAATCTCAATATGTTATGTTCTCTCATGAAACATTAGATTATGTACTATGTACATTGTACTTTATTGTCACATTCATAGGACAAGGAACTTGATCCCAAGCCATGAAATCATAGACTTGCATCTCTGCAGCAATTGGAGCCAACGCCCTACACTCAGGCTCAGCACTTCCTAGCAACCACAGCCTACTTCTTGCTTCTCCAAATAACCAAATTTCCACCAACAAAAATACAATAGTCTATGGTGGACTTCTTCTCATCAATGGATCCAGCATAATCAGCATTAGAATATGCAATTACATCCAGAGATTCACGTTTAGTGAATAGCAGAACTTAAACTAGGAGTAACTTCGATTATTTGATAACCATCAAGGATGCATGCCAATGAAGCTTCCTTGGCTTGTCCCTGAATTGACTTAATTTGTTCACAGTAAGAGATATGTCAGGCCTAGTTACAGTCCCCATACTTTCAAATCCTAGTGGTGGTGGCACGTAGACAGTTTCTAAAAGTTCTCCATAAAAGAAAACATTCTTTAAATCTAATTGAGTCATGGTCTAACCATGGTGAACTGTGACAAAGATAATCAACTGTATCATGGCCATTGTGTAGGTAACATTGTCATGGTTTTCTCGTCTTTTTCTTTCTTTTAGTATTTCTATTTTTCTTTTTTTATTTTGTATTTTTAATTTTCAGACCAACTGTACTAAATTAGCTGTTCTAGATCCCAACAGCTAGTTCGCTTAGAGCTAGCCCAATGGCTAGCTTAGTGCTGCCATGAGCTATAAATTGAGAGGAGTTTGCGCTTGTAAATCACTTCTTGTTCTTCTTATTCAATTAAAAGTATTCCTCATTTTTTTTGTTTTGTACCTTTATCCACATTGTGCCTGAAGGAGTAGGTTCTTTTTGAACCTTTTGGTTCATTCAGCTTTGGTGCTCATTCTTATCTGCATAGTGTGACTAGAAGAAAAGGAAAGAGAAGAGCTGGGCTACACGCACATAATTTTATGATATGAAAACACAATCTTGCCAAAGCAGAATATTCATAACCAAGTGTAATTTTTCCAGAGAAAAGCAAAGGTATATAAGTGAGCTAACCATTTGAATGAGTCCTACTCGATAATGTCGAGGAAGATCCCCCATCATACCAAAGTCAAAGTATGCCAAAGATCCATCACTTGTTGCAACAAGATTCCCAGGATGTGGATCAGCATGAAAAAAACCCTCTTCAAGCATCTGTCTCAAAGAACAATACAGCCCCTGCAAAGAAGATGCAAACTAAGACAAATCTCAAGAAAAGATTATTCTAATTTGGCCTGGGAATTTCCCACTGACACTATGAGTTCAGAATGGAGTAACAACTGAAAAAAAATGGGCCCACAAAATGAGATTCATCTACCTTTGTCAATAGAAGGTAAAGATTACTTTTCTCCATACAATAAGAAACATTATCAAGCACCACTGCTTTAAGGATCCCATGTAATCATGCCTTGTGCTTTTTAAAAGAGCAACCAGACTCATGATTTCAGTGTTTTGGTGATAATTGTTATGTGTATTTATCCAATTTGTTTTAAACATTCTTTGTTGTTTGTTATATTGGTTTTCGATGTGGGGATGTATAAGGGCATGCTTGCCTTTGTTTCATTAGGCCATCACTATGTATATTCTGGTGTCAGTCTCCACCTTGGGAACATGCGACACTTACTGCATCTCTTTCCTCTCCCCATATTTCTTCTTGATGATCAGATTTTGGAGATTCCTTACATAGTATCAGAGCCATCCAATATTAGGCAGGGGTATGCATTCCAAAAAGATGTGTCCCAAGAAATCCGATTACTTGAATATTTTTTTTCTCTTCTTCTTCTTGGCCATTTCCCATCTTAGGTTCTTTGATCCCTGCATTTTCTCTTAATATCTGTGTTCAGTTCTGCCTTCTTATTCATGCCATAATTTGTCAAGTCAATCTTTTTCTACCATATCTCCTTCTGTTTATCTGGTTCTTGTTTTATTCATTATTTCTCTTCACTCTTAACATTCCATTCTTTATTCTAGTCAGAGATCAACATCCATTAAAGACCCTGGTCTCTGATCAGCATCATTATCTATGTTCAGTTTATTTTCGGTTTTCATTCACCGCCACTTACAGCCATTGCTTTTCTCCTGTTCTCCTCAATGTCCTCTGATTTGGTTACTGCTTTTCAGATTTGTTCTCTGCAGCTTTTATTTTTTGTTTTCTGCTGAATGTCTTCTATCCTGTTCATTGTTCTTTACTTCTGTCTCATTGCAGTTTCCACTTTATTCTAAGTTTCTCAATTTTCTGTGTTGAGAACTATTTTTGTGTGTGTGTTTTATTCAGGAGTCTGCAACTGGCCCTTTCTTTTCAGATTCCTCCCGTGGAGTCCCATATTGCTGCTCATTAGTTTTAATTTCTTTACCCTTTAAGAAATCTGCCATGGCTTTTATTTTGGCTCCTTTTTCCTCTTTCTTTGGTTCATAACAGCACATCTTGCCACTTCTGTTTCCATCTTTAAGAAGGCACCCAAAAATATCAAAAAAACAATGTAGCAGAAAAGGGAACAGAAAAAAGGAGGGCAAAAAGCACGTCGTTTTCATTTTGCACCAAAGACATGTATTGCTGTTATAGTTTATGTTGCTAAACCATTTTCCACTATTACTCCCATGCAGATTTTATGTCTTCTTACCGTTTGTTCCTTTTACTTTCCATGGCCTACTTCATCTGACATTTCTTCCAAATTCTTGGGCTAGCTTGTCTATAAAAAGCTCACCACTTCCAAATCACAAACCTGGAAATGGAAAATTCTCCTTTTGATTAAGAGTTAAGGTCTCTTTAGACACCTGCATGGAGGATCCATTACAGTCCCCTAAAAATATATCATGCAAAAAGTTGAAGAAGGAGATGCAGCAAGTCCTTCTTTGACAGGTACAGGTACTTAATCCTAAGTATGAATCTTGCATAAAATGCGAACAAGCAGCTGTGGCTTTGATCACATCCACTTTTTCTGACAAGGTATCGCTTAGGATTCTAGATGGCTGTTCAGCACAGGACTTGTGGGAGAATTTTAGTATTAGGTAGTTTTCTGAACACTCAGATTCAGATTCCAAAATCTCATATCTTCAGCTAAAAGTACATATTATCTGTGAGCCTTCTATGTCTGTCATGGAATAACTTAACCAAATCTCTTTGATTTTAGACCAGTTAGCATTTTTTGGATATGAAATATTAGATAAAAATAAAGTCAATAAAACATTCAATGGACTAAGACCAGAATACCATGTGTAATCTATGTCACATGGGTACGGGTACCGGTGCCGGTACGGGTGCCGGTACGGGTACGGACCATTTTCAAAAAACGTGGGTACGGGGGTATATATATATATATATATATATATATATATATATATATATATATATATATATATATATCAAAAAATTTTAAACAATAACAAAATGCTAGTTTTTTACTAGTTTTTCTGATTTTTTCTAGATTTTTTCTGTTTTTTCTGATTTTTACTAGTTTTTTCTGATTTTTTCTTATTTTTCCTGATTTTTTGGATTTTTTTCTGAATTTTTTTTATTTTTTTCAATTTCTGCCGTACCCAACCCCGTACCCGTACCCGTACCGGTAGGGTACGGGGCCCTCCTAGCCGTACCCATGTTACTTAGTGTGTAATGTACTTAATTGTTACCATCGATTGAGGATTCACAGGCCTCCTATAGTCCAAGATGACTTTAAAGGGTCTTTCCACTTACACTGGGATAAGTTTTAGTTCCTTTTCTCCTCATGCAAGGCCATGATTTCATCCTTTTGGAAGTGGCCATGGATGTGCACTAGGTACATCAGGGTGGCAGGGTTGCATCCCACTCACAATGTTACCACTACCTCTTCTACTTTGCCATCTGTTGAGAGAAGCAATAAAGTTGATATGGGTAATTATTAGAATTTTAGAAAGATAGATGCAGTACCTTTTAATGTTTTTCTTTATTTTGTGAACTTGCATGTAATTATTTTTGCAGGCCCCTAATTTCTATTTAAAAGAGAATCGGGTTAATATAAAAGAGTTTCTCTCTTTTCTCCCATTCGGCTGCTACATTGTATCAGAGACACCAAACCCAAGCAAGACCTGATACCATGCTGACTTGGGAGTTCTTTCTTCTTCATCATCCTCATTGTCTCCTCTTTTCTCCTCTCCTCACCCTTCTCTCTCTGTTCCTTTTTTCTCCTATCCTAAATGTCTCTCTTGCCCCTGTCGTGTGATCAGAGATCTGAACACTGATGATACAATAAATCTCAGTGATCAGAATCTCATTGTGGAAGTCATGGTGTTAGCTAAAGATGCGTTGCTGCCAGTTATGAAGCAGCAAACATACATAGGTGTCGTTGAAATAATCAGTCCCTCTTGTGGTAGAAGAAGGTGTTTTGGCAGACCGTGAAATTTTTTTTTTTCTCCAGCACTAAAGTTAAGCAAACAGGTATGATACAATCTGCTATGTCAGATCTGTAAGTTCATTGAATCAGGTTTTCTAGTGGATGCAGTTAGTTGTAGCTGTGTAGTTCTGCTTATCAATTCTTTATTTGTGTAGTTCTGGCTTTGCCCGATGTTTTTTTTCTTTTATCTGTTTTGGGACTGGTTACTCAATCTTGTATGGTTTTTCTATTGCCATCTGAGTGTGCATATTGGTTTTTTGTTTGCTTGCTGAAGATTCTGTCTTGAGTATACAAATATATCTTAGTGGCTGTTTCAGATGTTATGACAGCTTAGATGTAGCTTGGAAACATATATTTATCTATTTCAGTGGCTGGACCAAATTTTATGGCTGTTTATTTTTGACGTGGAGGCTGGTGTAAGCCTATTTCTGTGGTGGTTCAGTCGTTACGTGCCCTAGTCCATTGAAGTTTTGAACAGCACTTTAATATTTTTTTATTTGCTAATGGAGAACACACCAGAGCTGATCAGAAATCTAATATTCCTACTGAATATAAAGCATTTCCTACCCCATACTTCTTTTGAATTCAAAGATGTTCTGATAAACCCACAATTAATATTTATTTGATTTGATCAATGAAACCCAGGACCATCAATAATTCAACACAATAAACGAGCAGAAAAATTCTCATATGTGCATCAGTGAAACTTGATAAAAATAATATCAAAGACTGGTTGAGGACTTTAATGATATTAGTTTCTAGAAAAGCATATATTACTTCAAGCTAACAGCAGAAAAAGATGGGCAAGTATGCTACAGGGGTGGAAGATTAACAACGTGGTAATGTATTGGATCATGAATAGCATTCAGACCCATATTATGGAAGGTCATTCACTAACCCTAGTGTCTATTTAAATAGAGATTAGTAAAAAAATTACACTGACATCCAAAATGTTTTACAAAAACTTAAAGAACAATACCAACTAATAGATATTGCAGTCTAGTACCCAAACTTATGAATAACCCTCTCAACAGCAGCATTGTAGGAATGCTCCAATATCTTACTTTTACTCAGACCTGATATTACATTTTCAGTTAATCATGCCCCAGAAAATAGGAGAAAAGATATTGAGATACCTGAAAAGTATTGTCCAGGATGGCCTTGGTTATATTAAAGGGAAGTCAATGCACTCTCTACATGAGATCACAGTGTACATAAATGTCGATTAGGCTGGAGATTTAGATGATAGGAAGTCAAATCAGATACTGTGTTTTCATTGGTTTTACTCTAGTTTTTTGGAGCAGCAGGAAATAGAAGGCAACAACTAGATCCAGTACAGAAGTAGAATACTGAGCTATGGCTGCTGCTGCTACAAAGATGACAAGGATTAGACGTCTGTTGCTTTCGATACAAGAACCTATTTCCACATGCCTTTCTTTACGTGACAATTAGGATGCCATTCAAATTTCACCCAACCCCATTCATCACAGCAAAACCAAGCATATTGAGATTGACTACACATTTTATCAAGAAAAAATTGAAAAGGAGATTGAGCCTCATTTTATTGGATCAAGTGTTAAGGTCTTGATATGTTCACAAAAGTGCTCAGAAAACACATGTTTTGGTTTCTGAATGGCATGTTATCCATGGTTCACAACCATGCATGACTTGAGTGGGAAAGTCAATTTGTGTAATTTGTTTCATCTATTCCTTGTTTGCTACTTTTCAATCCAAAATATATCCCCCTGTATAAGGGCATACTTGCCTTTGTTTCATTAGGGCATCGCCCTTCATAATGTAAATTCTGTTTTCATAGTCCCCTATCTTGGGAAAGTGTGACATTTAGCCTCTTCCTCCCTATTTCTTCAGGCCGATATCTGGAGATTTCCCACAATAATTGTTTATGCAAGTACTTGTGTGTGTGTGTGTGTGTGTGTATTACATATGAGTAATTGGTAAATACAAGATCACTTGGGTAAGGATGAAAACCAGACCTCTTAAATTTTTGTTAAAAAGTATTTTAAACAAGATGTAAGCCACATAATGTGTTTCTAAACACTAGTTTTATATAAATCATGTTTTAGCCCAAGTTTTTTTGTAAAATAATTGATCTTTTCTACTATTAAATTTTGATGTCATAAGAGTCGTTGATTTTTCAATTATTAGAAAAACACTATCAAAGTAAAAAATGACTAATTTAATATATGTTTCCCACCAACACTCTGAAAATCATATCTATAAGGTTAGATTGCAGAAACAATACTTTAGTAATTAACGGGTCTGGTTTTTAACCCTTCCTAAGTGGCTGACTATGTCCACAGTCGAATAGTTATTTTTTTATTTTACGTCACTAAAAACCATTGCAAAAAGTGCAGTTACGATAGCTAGTTACCTGGCCATGGTTTTTAGCGACAGAATGCACTCTTTACAACAGTTTTTAGCAAAACAAAATTAAAATAACCATCCAGCCATTGAGGTAGTCCACTGATTTCAACTTCCTTAACATATATATATATGCAAAAAGTGCAGTTACGATAGCTAGTTACCTGGCCATGGTTTTTAGCGACAGAATGCACTCTTTACAACAGTTTTTAGCAAAACAAAATTAAAATAACCATCCAGCCATTGAGGTAGTCCACTGATTTCAACTTCCCAGGTCAGTGGAAGATGCTAGGGATGATCCTAAATGGCTACATGCCATGACAGAGGAGAATGATGCTTTAGCAAAGAACAACACGTGGGAAGTAGTTGATATTCCCAGAGGAACTCACTTAGTTGGTTCCAAGTGGGTGTTTAATGTGAAGTACAAACCTGATGGCACTGTAGAACGGTATAAAGCTCGTCTTGTTGCAAAGGGGTTCAGCCAGAAATATGGGATTGACTACCTTGAGACCTTTACTCTTGTTGCAAAATTGAAGACGGTGAGGGTAATCCTAGGTCTTACAGTGCACAAGAAGTGGCGCATGGACCAGCTTGATGTCAAGAATGCATTCTTGAACGGCCATATAGAGGAGGAGGTCTATATGAGCATGCCTCTTGGAGACGCCCAAGATGGAAAGTGTTGTCATCTCAAGAAGGCCTTATATGGACTAAAGCAGTCTCCTAGAGCATGGTTTGAAAGACTGAGGATTGTAATGAAGTCTAATGGATACAAACAGGGAAATGGCGATCACACCCTATTCATTAAGCAGAGAAATGGTCTTGTAAGTCTTCTTCTTGTATATGTTGATGATATGATTGTCACAGGTGACGATGAAGAAGAAAACAGATGAAGGAGGGGTTAGCTGATGAGTTCGACCTCAAGTATAAACTGAGATATTTTCTGGGAATAGGGATTGCTCGATCAAAAATAGGGCTTGTTATGAGCCAAAGGAAGTACACTCTAGATTTGCTAAAGGAGACAGGTAAACTTGGATGTAGGCCTTTTCTTACTCCAATGGAATCGGGTACAAAGATTAGCATCAAAACTGGCAATATTCTGGATGAGGAAGGAAAAGGTCGATATCAGAGGCCAGTTGGTAAGCTTATCTACCTTTACTCTTACTCGCCCTGATATCACGTATGCTGTGAATGTGTTGAGTCAATTTATGCATGCTCCTACTGATTGTCACTGGAAGAGTGCAGAAAGAGTGTTGGGGTATCTAAAGAATGACCCAGGGAAAGGACTGTTGTATACTCAGCAAGAGCAACTTAATATTGAAGGATACTCTGATGCAGACTGGGCAGGGTGCACTGATACTAGGAGGTCTACCACAGGGTACTGTATTTTTCTTGGGGGTAACCTGGTTGTATGGACTATGGAGAAGTAAAAGGCAGGAAGTGTGTTCGAGATCCAGTGCTGAGGTTGAATACAGGGCTGTTGCTATAGGAGTGACAGAGATGTTATGGTTAAAAATTCTTCTAGGAGATATTGGAGTTGAAATGGGAGAAAAGATGAAGATGTACTCTGACAACAAGTCGGCAATTAATCTTGCAAATAATCTCGTCTTGCATGACAGAACCAAACATGTGGAGATTGATCGCCACTTCATCCGGGAACGCATTGATTCAAAGGAGTTGATTCTGCCATATATGAAGTCTGAAGATCAAATCGCAGATGTGTTAACCAAAGGATTATGTACATCTTCATTTGAAAAGAATGTTAGCAAGCTTGGCATGTTTGACATGTATGCCAAGCTTGAGGGGGAGTGTTAGA
>JAANDH010001980.1:7146-30261 GCA_011799765.1 Nymphaea thermarum | reverse complement strand
CTTTGAGATTAAAGATCTGGGGATACTACACTATTTCCTTGGCATGGAAATAACACATAAACCAGAAGGCATATTCCTATGTCAAAAAAGATATGTTGCAGATTTGCTACATGAAGCAGGAATGACAGAGTGTAGAGAAGCTGATACTCCAATGGAAGTAAACTTGAAGTTGCTACATGAAGATGGAGAGCCAATACACAAAGCAAGGAGCTATCAAAAGCTAGTTGGCAAGCTGTTATATTTGACAGCTACTAGACCAGACATTACTTACGCAGTAAATATGCTAAGTCAGTTTATGCACAGTCCAAAAAAATCACACGTAGAAGCAGCTTACCATGTGCTTAGATATCTCAAGAAGACATGCAACAAGGGCATCATGTTTAGAAGAAATAATCATTTACAGGTATATGGATATGCAGATGCTGACTGGGCAGGAAATCAGAATGACAGAAGATCAACTACAGGTTACTGTTGCTTTGTTGGTGATAATCTAGTCTCTTGGAGGAGTAAGAAACAGACGGTTGTGGCCAGATCAAGTGCAGAAAGTGAATATCGAGCTATGACTCTCACTGTATGTGAACTGCTATGGATAAAATACTTGTTACAGGACATGAGAATAAACATAGATCTGCCAATGAGCCTCTTCTGTGATAGTAAGGCTGCAATTTACATTGGAAATAATCCTGTGTTTCACGAACGGACGAAACATATCGAAGTTGATTGCCACTTCCTAAGAGAAAAAATTCAGTCAGGGGTTATAAAAACTCAGCATGTTAATTCTAATGATCAGTTGGCAGATATTCTAACCAAAGCTGTGAGCAAAGATATATTCCACAGGCTATGCTGCAAGTTAGGCCTTCAAAGTCTGGAAGATCTAACTTGAGGGGGAGAATGTTAGGATTTCAGTCTGACGAACTATGAATTAGTTGAGAGACAGCTGTAATATGACTGTCTACAGCTGTATCCCATTGATAACGAGTCTAATACCTGTGTATACATTTCTGCTATATACTGTATATATACCTAATGTAATAATTATGAATGAAATGAGATTCATTTACTCAACCTTCACATTCTAGTCTCTCTCGTTCTCTCTCAGTTACCCTATGCTTCTTGTTACCCTTTTCTCTCAAGCAGGGTCTTCCCAAACCTCAAGACTACGTACTGTGAGTTGGCAGGGCTGAAGAGAAGTTGTAGGAAAGAAGCAATGGTTGAAGGGAAGATGAGAGATGCTAATGTTTCAGGTGTTTATTTATAGGCAGAGCTGGTGGAGTTAGTTGTTTAGAGATCATACTGTGTGCTCGGTGCCTAGACTTAGTCTTTGGACTTTTCCTTCTCCTTCTTACTTTTTAATTCTAGTTAATGTGGGCAGATAACATAAAGAACTTACTGAGTCGATGCCTGACCAAAAAGAAAAAAGCATGGTGACGACAAAGAACAGCTCATCGACGATAGTAAACGAAGGACAAAGTCAAGTCAGACATAAGAAATTAACTTAAAGCCTTGCTCATGGCTGCTAAGACATGAAACGGTTAACTGCTAGCAATTGTTTTAAAATTTCTCGGAGTTCAAGAGGTGGGAAGCAGGTAAAGTTCTGCATAAGAACGGCTTAGGTAAACACAGATGCTAAGAAGCCCATTTCACGTGAAGAAACCAGTCTAATCACAATATATTGTCAAAACTAAATTGAAAAAAAAAATCTTAAGAAACAAAATGACAAGAGAAGAGTATTGATCTAAGTTGAAGTTAAATCACATTGATCTAATATTTCCGAATGGGTGGAAAGTGAATCTAATTCATTGGATTATACTTCCTAAATCCTGCAAATCTGGAGCCCGTGTTCCTAGATTTCTAGTAGCTATGATGTTGGCAAATTATAAATCTGCAGCAAAAAAGCCAGAATTTAAAAATGCATGTAAAAGCAACGTAGCAACAAAAAGGAGCATAGTTTGAACATCCAAAAGACTGAAACTTAATTTCCCTGTTCTTCGCACGGCGAGCGAACGAATGGAAAGCGGGTCGATGGCCAATCATTATTTATCTTCTGTGCAATTAGATTCATCCAATTTGAATCTGAATACGATGCTTTGGTTTGATAAAAGATCAAGATCGATCCATCATCATAAGTCAGCTCTCTTTTCAGCACTGCAAAAGCCATTCCTCCGAATTTGACTACTTGTAGACCTCAGACAAATCTATTATTACTTCCCAGATTTGGTTATGCAAAGTATTCATCCGACTTTCTTCCGAGCACTAGCTTGAGATCATTTTACTTCATATCCGACCACTTGAAATCTTATGACAAAGGTCCATAGTTTTGTGCTTGTGCTTGTGCTTATCCTATTTATTTGCATTGCCAAAAGGGGGATGATCCTCTAACAATTGTAGTTTATCTTTTTTTTTTCAATTTAAGTTTCTTTACTTTTATGTTTCTTTCCACTAATTCAAACAAGAATTTCAATTGCCCCAATGAACATAGCATAGCGGTTGGGTTGGCAGCCTAACAGGTCATCAGCTTGATTCCTTGATTCCCATGGGTGTTACTCTTCCGAATGCAAATGGCAGTAACCACTCTAATTGACAGCATGAACCTTAGATTTCATCCCAAGAAGCAAAATTTTCAACTAATCCAAACTCACTCTTTTACGCCACCAATGGATTCCCAGAGAGGTTGGTGCTAAAAATAGGAACGCACAGTTGAAATGCAACAGAGGCAACACCCCAAGACACCTATAACTTTGTGCCTTTTATGTAAAATTGAATCAACCAATTTTTGACATTTTTATAACCGTCAGTTTTTGAAATACCTATTTAATGCACCATCTATATCAGATCACATCTTTCAAAGATCAATTGTTATCCATTAGTTAGATCATATATATACAGTTAAATTTGGTTAAAACAACCCAAAACATTGAGATCTTAAAGGTGCTTCTACAGCATGAAGCAACTAGTCATCGGGGCACAATATTTTGACCACGTCGGTGGCGATATGTACACCCATGACCCACCATTATCTTAATAACAAAAATCTTTTTATATTAAAATGTAACAGCGATCGTTTTTATGTGCTTTTCTTGAAACACTTTTTTTAATTTCATGTCAAACATGCATTGGTGTAACACTTGTGGATTATTCACATCAGATACACCTTTCTCTTAAAAAAAAAACAGGCGAGCAAGCTCTTGTAGCACTTCCATCGAGTTATGTTTATTCAATAGCATACAAACTCTTGAGATTCATTGTTACCTTGTTTTGTTATTGGCAATCTGGCATTGGATAGCTAGATCTTACCAACACTGTGCAAAGTTATGTATATAATTTGATAGTCTGAAATCCAATCTGCACTCTGCAGTCATGGCGGAGCGACAAACTTAATAGGCATGCCAGTTTATTAAGTACAAGTACCAAAGTGTGATGACATGGGTACGGGTATCGGGAACTTAGGACACACATTCTATCAAACGCCGTTCACGGTACATGACGGACACAATTGACAACTGAACAGGGGTATAAATTACCCTCTATTCCAGGCTGTTCCTAGTTGACCCTCGGAACAGCGTGAAACAAGACACTCGTCTCCTGCCCCCGAGTTGTCCTCGAGTCGAACTCGAGCCCTTTCTCCTTCTCTCTTCTGAATCTCCTCCTCCTTCTCTCTTCTGAGTTATGTATATAATTTTATAGTGTGACAAACTTAATAGGCAGCCAGTTTATTAAGTACAAGTGCTTGGGTATGGGCACGGGCACGGGGAACTTAGGTACCGTTTGGTTGCAGGAACAAGTGTTTTCAAAACACATGTTTTTATAATAAGTGTCCTAACAAATAGTTTTTGTTCATGTATACAAGTTGTAATTCATTTTTTCTTTTTTATACCATTGTTTGGTGACGCCTTGTCACTGTATTTTGTTATGAATTTCCATTTTGTGGCTCTCTCTTTTTTTCTCTCTCTCTCAAATGCAAGAATGAGCAGAACTTTTTTTTTTTACAGTATTTATGGAAGCAAGTACTTCATTCACCTAGTTATGGCTGATATTATATGACGATGACAGATCTCTCGGGAAATTGCTTGTTCTAACAAAAATACAATGTATGCTAAAAATATAATCAATGGGGATGACGAGCACATACTAAGGTCTGAAAACGATTTCAATAACAAGAGATATAATCTGCCTAAGGAATAGCAGATTGCTGCGTATGTTGTAGGATCTCAAACCAGGTCAAAAGTTTGGGCTGAAGTCTCCTTCCAGCAATGGACCGATAGCCTGCTGCTGGCAATTGGCAATGGTTAATGATTAACCTTCAGGCAGCAAATATATGTGGTTATTAGCAGTGATAAGCTGAGATTGGCTTGAGATGACTAGTTGATGCCTCAGCAAGAGGGGAAATGGCTTGAGATGACTGGTTGATGCCTCAACAAGACGGGAAATGGTTCAGATGTAGCAAATGTGCTGGCGATGGCTGGTTCTTGATTCTACCTCACGGGACTAGGTCCAATGGCAGCAAGATAAAGGGGGAGCAACTAGCAAGCCTCCATGCTCTCTCGCAGCCCTGCACATACCACCAAACGCCAACAATGCTGTGAGATGACAACAATGAACAATGGCAAGAAAAGGTGAACAAATCCCCTTCCATGAGAGCAGTGACCTTGGATGGTGAAACCTGACGAGAAAGATATAGAGAGAAATGGTGACCAGAGGCGAAGAAATCCCCTTCCCAAGAGTGCAGTGATAGTGGAACCTGAGAGAGAGAGAGAGAGCCGATAAAATGGAAATATATAACAAAATTTGAAGACAAAAGGTCCCCTAAATACAAAAACAAGCCGCATAAAAACATACCGCAAAAACAGAAGCAGGAAGAAGAAATATACAATACAATGCATAGGAAAATAAGAAACAAGAGGAAAGACGGAGTGACGCAGTCATCCAACCGCAGACGGGTAGCGGCGCTTCAACCGAATGGCAAACTGAGAGAGAGAAATACCTGTGCTAAAAGTGTTTGAGCAAGAAAAACAAGGAGATGGTGTCTTCCGAGTCACCCTCGGTTGGTTTCGAGCACCGGTTCTGAAAAAGGGAGTCTGTCTCGCGTCCTATGGGTAGGGGTGTCGCAATGTAGAACACTTTTTTGTGCTCTCCGACATTTTGTCCTCCACAGTTTTTTGTCCAGCGTTTGGTGAATATCACCTATTTTTAAGGACAAAGTGTTCTTGGAACAACATATTCCATCTACCAAACGCATTCTTAATGAATAAAGGGACAAAAAACCAACCGGTGCTCGGTTGGTTTCGAGCACCGGTTCTGAAAAAGGGAGTCTGTCTCGCGTCCTATGGGTAGGGGTGTCGCAATGTAGAACACATTTTTGTGCTCTCCGACATTTTGTCCTCCACAGTTTTTTGTCCAGCGTTTGGTGAATATCACCTATTTTTAAGGACAAAGTGTTCTTGGAACAACATATTCCATCTACCAAACGCATTCTTAATGAATAAAGTATCCCATGTAACTTAGTTTTCCATAGTTTTGTGCTCGTGCTCATCCTATTTATTTATATTGCCAAAAAGGAGCGATGATCCTCCAATCTTTGTAGAATATGTACATACCTTCTTTTTTGTTTTTTTGTTTTTTAATTTAAATTTCTTTAGTTGTATGTCTCTTTCGGCTAATTCAAGCAAGAATTCCCAGTTGCTCCATGGGCACAGCGTGGTTAGGCAGGTGAATTCCTGGTTTGTCCGTTTGATTTTTATAAGTGCTATGACTTTATATTGCAAACGGTAGCAATGTAACACTACAATTGGCCGGTATTACATAGGCTAGGTCACCCAAGTTTCAAAAAGCCGTGGTCACCCAAGTTTCAAAGAGCCGTGGGAACCAGCGGCAGGGGAAGGGATTTTGCCCTGCAAATCTGATTGTATCAAAATTTTTATAGTATAATGGTTGGTATAATAAATAGGGAGTCCACTAATTTTATATCTTGTTTATGTAAAATTGACTCAACCAATTTTTGACATTTTAACAACCGTCAATTTTTCAAAACCAACTTAATTCTCCATGTATATCAATTACCCATATCGATTATTATCGACTAGTTCATACAGATTGCATACATCTAGATTGTATCTATACAGTAAAATTTGGTTTAAAGAACTTAAATTTTGAAAATATAAAAGTACTGCAAATTATTTATTCAGAGAGCTGAAGTTGTCATGTTCTTAAGAAGTTCTTAAGATACATAGCCGGTTTTTGGTGTCTTTTTGTGGCACCCTACCATACATCAACTTACAAGTCAATGAACCCCTGTTTGTTTGCAGTATAAAGAATTGACGTCATAAGAATTCGAAACCAAAACTGACTGCCTATCAGCCCTCATCTCATCCTTTGCACATAGTCCATCCCCGGCTCCTATGGTCTATTGAAGACATTTTTAAAACATCAAGCCAACTTGTAGTAGGGGCACACCATTTTGATGACCACGTCTCTCGTGATATTCACACCCATGACTCACCATTATTTTACACTTGATGTTTTTTGTCCAGAGTAACAAGTTTTTGTATATTAAAATGTTATAACACTTTTTAAATTTCATGTCTAAATGTCCTTTTCTCGAAAGACATTCGTAATTTATCTTTTACAAGTCCTTTTCTCGAAAGACATTCGAAATTTATCTTTTACAAGTCCTGTTCTCGAAAGACTTTTTAAATTTCATGTCTAACATGCAATGGTATAACACTAATTTTCTGTGAAAATTCCCACCAGATATACCTCTTCTCTTAAAAAAAACCATGAGATTTATCGTTATCCATTTTTTTATTGGCAATCTAGCATTGGGTAGATAGATCTTACCAAAAAATGTGCAATGAGTTAATCGCGGCCCAGGTATTGAACGCCTGTTGTTCTGTATTAAATTTGGAAGCAAGAAATCTGATCCTGCAGACATCATGGCGGAAAGACAGGCCGGCCTATTAAGTACAAGTACTCAAGTGCGTCCAAGTTCCTCTTTTACGATATTGGTATGACACAGACCTTTTCTGCTAAAGACCTTTTCCATTCAAGACCTTTATACCGCGGGTAAGCATGAATGGAAGAAGACCACTTTGCATTGAGAAAGTTTCTCGGCAGGGTGACCCACTTCTCCCTGATACTGTTTAGTCTTCTCCTCAAAAGGCCTGCAAGATCAGCTTCATGAAAGACCTATCATCGCATGCGGTTCCTCTGCTTTCCCCAAAAGAAAGAAGATAACTTATGATTTTGAAACAGTTTTTGTTGATACAGCAAATCGCAGGATACGATCGAGTCTGAATTGTTTCCTCTTTGCTTCAGTGTTGTCTATGAATAAGCAAAAAAGAAAACATGATAGTGTTTAATGTTCAGAAGTTCAAAAAGAAAAGCATCAAGTAATCTTCTTCCAGAATGTGCCGATAAAGGGCTGCTGGGACTCTGGCAGGTAGGCTAAATGTTTTTGCAGATTGTGATCCTTGTGCGGGTGTCAAAGTGGAGTTCCTAGATCAAAACAGAAGCCCAAAGACAGTGAAAAGCATGGAAATCTAAGCGCAAAAACGGGCAGGATTACTTTCAGAAGGCAGGTATTAAGAAACACCTTTTCTTTTTCCAAAGTACTAAAGAAGCAGAATGAGGTACTGACTTTTATGCGGGGCTCATTTTCAATGACCAAGAGAACCAAAAAAAGGTTGGCATAGGAGGTCAGTTTAAGGATGCACAATGAGTCGAGCTCAAGCTTGAGTTCAAATTCAGAGTTATAAACCAGTTGAGTTCGAGTTAAATGAGTTTGACTCGTTTAAACTCGACCCATCTTGTGTCTTTCCTATTTGTTAACCTTCATGTCGGTAATTTTTGATGAATTTTAACTCCCTTTGTGATTTTCATGTTCATTTAAAGAAGAAGAAAAAATAATCGCTGGGTCTCAAAGACAGATTAATGGATGGCAAAATTCGCATCCTGGCTAGTGTCTGCCTTGTCCTACTCATTCATGGACTCACGTATGTGGATGGCCTCCTGCTTTTTAGCACGGCATCAATGAGATCTCGTAAGGGCATAAAGCAGTTCTTTGATCAGGTACAGGGATGATAAATTGCAGAACGTCATCCTTGCTCGCCTTTAACAAGGACCAGTGGTGGAGCCAAACATATTCGGCTGAGGGGCACTCACTATATATTTGAGAGGCATTTTAAATGCAAATGTGCCAAAAAAAATTTAACCAATATGTAAATAAGGAAATTTTTTATTGAACTGTGTGGGCAATTGCCCACACATGCCGACAGAGTCGCTACTAGCCCAATGGTACAGAGCCAGGTACCTGAATGTGGGAAAAAGCCTCTGGACTGTTAAAAGCCATGAAAAGGAGCGTAGAGTTACTGCAGTCTAGGCTGGAGCTGGGAAATAATTTGAAGCCCATATGAACCGGATGTCAGGAAGAAGGCCCTCTGACTGTCGCTTACGGCACCAAAAGAAGAAACCGAAGAAGAGAAGGAAGAACAAATTTACCTGGTTCAGAGACAATGTTCTCCTAGATCACGGCCGCACAGAGTTTACACTACCCCAAAAGAATCAAACAGTACAAAAACCCACCCCCTCTAAACACAAAAATATATGAATGGTCTCACAAAAAAATTAGAGGGAAGCCTATTAAGTATAAATCAGACTCCACATTCCAGCAGAAGAAAGTCTGCAATGGGACATTCAACTTCTGGACCGACAACCAGCAGAACAACATCTTGGTAAAGTAATTAAGGAGTGAGGAGTTCAGCCTTGCTTACAACCAGCTGAATCTAAAGGTGGCAGAAGCGAAGAGAGATGGGATTTCACTACTCTCCTCTGTTCCTCTGTTCGCCAAAACCTATAGGATTAGCAATATGCAGCCAACAGTGGGCAGGGATCAGCTGACTCGGTTATCGCCCCTCACTCGGTCAGCTGAGCTCTAAGCAGTTTTGGTCGACCATAAGAAATAAGGGGACAAAGGAGGATTCGAGGAACAGTCTCTGGGAGCACTACATCCCAGCAAGGGCGCAGAAGATATCTTATGTTTTTCACTGTTATAATCAGGTCGGGAAGGCATGTCATCAGGTGTTTCGAGGGATGGAGTGGAAAGAAGATGACAAGACCCAATTAGCAATATGGAGAGTAACTGGACTAGCGTGTGAGCGTCGGATGACGAAGACACTAAGGCAATAATTTTCAGGTAGTTTACAGCAAGACTAAAGATGCATCAGTGAACTTAGCAGCCTAGTGGGATATGGTTGAGCAGTGACTTCTTGTTTGTCGTTCGCAGACTATAGCAGAATGAGATATGGCGAAGATGTCCCTACTTGACTGCTGGATTAGCCAAGACACACTGAGCAAAACTTCAGATTAGCTCTCGTCTCTGACAGTGATGGGTGCAAAAGGAGACTCAGAGGTCTGCCTGTGAGCTTCTACGGTTAGATGCATCCTGTATATTTTCTGTTCCCTTGTACATGTCATTTTGTCGGAAGAAGAGGGAGAGCTGACCTCATCAGCCTTTCATTGGCAATCTTCCCAACTGGAAAAAGAAATCAGAATACTCCCAAAACAAAAGAGTTGGTGTCTGATCCATCCGTCGAGGGAAAAGTACGATAACACACACTTTTACACAGAAAAGGATAGCAGCAGACCACATGCTTTGATCCAAGGAAAAGTGTGTACAGCAGATACGGCCTGATGTTGGTGCAGAACTAGTAGAAGATCCGCTGGTGAAAGGTGGACATCTGCAGCTTAGCCATTAAATAAACATATATAATCTCAGGAGAATATGAATTCTGATTCCTCTGTTTTAACTCTGATTTCGGGGAAATTCGAAGCAGCTCTTTGTAACTCCTATTCCAATACGAACATGGGTTTTTAACCACTTAAAAGATGCATAAGAAAAATATGATAACATCTAACGCATTTCAAACAATATCAATGAACAACCAGCTAGTGGACATGTTCCTCTCTAATTGCACTTGTTTATAGTCAAAACGAAAGTCCTGATCCTAAACAGCTGAAGGGTTACAGTGAAGCCCTTTAGATGGTATTCCTTCACCATAAGGTACATCCTTTGCCATGGCTTACGCAAGAGATGACACCCACGGAAGTCAATCTGCAACTGTCAAAATATGGGTTGCCACTATACCAACCCTTTCAGATGGATCCTCCTTACAATGAATCCCATACTTTCACAAGCAATGCAACCATTTGTGAACATTAGTCTAGTAACTTTCACCAAATCGTGGGAACATTTTTTTTGAGTTGCTTATACTAAAACTTGAGTTTTTTTAGATCAGCTGGACACAGCTGGACAAAATGCTCCCTTTGGGTAATCACATTGAGAGTTAATTGATTTGTTGCATATTATTGTAATAAAAATTTCACAAGCATAAAATACTCACGAAGAAGAACAAAATAATTATACATGCACAACCGAATCAGTAAACCCAAAAAACACAAGCATTCCAATTAAAGCAATCATAATCAATCACAGTATAAACATTTACTGGATAGTGTGTAGTAAAATGCCTTTGACAAAGTTTGTTTTGAAAATAAATTTAAACAGGTACAAGAAGTCGTCTTTATATGTATATAAAGAAAATCATGGAAAGAAGTAATCCCCTCCAACTTATTTGTGGCTCTACCCATGTCCCCAAATATAAATGTGAGTTTAAAATCTTCACGAAGATTTCAAAGAAAAAGGAGGAATTTGACAGGAAAAATGAGGAACATCCCTAGTGCTCTACGAAAGTGATTTCCGAAAGTGATTTCAGTTCGCATAACCACTTCCACAGAAAAAAGGAATATTCTTGTAAGATATAACATGTACTGCCAACACTATCATTTAATTTTATATCTGGAACAAAAATAAAAATAATCATTGTAATGTTGGATAATTCTTATCAAACAGTCAACATAGAGTCACCAACAGAAACACGGTCAGCAACAGAAGAAGAGGACTTGAGGAGGTTGGGGGCGGGGGGGGAGGGATGGATGTTACAGGCAGTCTTGATCCACAAGAGGCGAAACAAGAACACCAGACAGTACAAATTCAAATGTCAACCAGAGTTGGAAAGGGAAAACAGAGTGCCCCAAAACGACCTATAAAACAGTAGTCCATATAAGTGATAGGTAGCAAAAATGGCAGAATAATTAAGCTGGCCATGTCGAAGGAGAAACACATTACACACTTTCAAGAAGTCCACTGGAAGGGAAAGCAATGAGAGAGAGAGAGAGAGAGAAACCAAGTATTACTTGGTTTAGTGAAATCTGAAAGCCCAAAATCTGTGTTCTTCATTGGTGCATCTTCGCCTCTAGTAGTGAAGAGAAAATTATAGTCCAAAATATTGTTGTTAGTATGTGAAGTTTTGTCCATTTACATATACAAGAAAAAAGTAGATTTTTTAAGTTGAAAACTAAAATAACCTTCAATTAGGGCAAGCTTTTTAGAATTAACTTCTTAAAGATAATAGAGAAAACTCAAGATGAGCACAAACCAGATGACCAAAGAGTGGCTCCAATGATGACTCTTTCTTTCTCTCTCCCTCTCTCTCTCTTGCAGATGGTTTTCCTGCAGCTTGTCGATCTATCTTAATCCCTCTCTGCATTCCCTCTCGATCCCCCCTCTCTCTCCCCTTCTCAAACCTTTGATTCAGAAATGTTAGTGCAAAATGAAATTAAACTTCCAATTTCTCGATTTCTGGATCCGGATTGCAAAGTCCTTACCAATGGTGGGCATCAACTGTAGCCAAAGGATTGCTTGTTGTAGTGAATATTACATGATCTCACAAAATCCTAATTTTATACAAGCTCACTGAACTAACATGTTTGTGTTTCTGTTTCATAGTTGTCATGTCTTACTATCAAAGTCTGTTCGGCAGTGCCTTTTTTCTTATCATTCATGAAAATGTAAATAGCGAAAACTGCTGATCCAATGGAGACCGCAGAACTCTGCATATTCTTCCCAAACTATCCAAGAAGGTTCAGAAACTTTGGAAAATGGATTGGAGAATGCCTATGCAAAAACAACGTGGTGATTGCTCTTAATCACAAGAATGAATCAGATGACATGGTCTTGTTCTTAATGTAACCATTCAAATTGTATCAGAACATACATAATTAAGAAAACAGAGAGCAAAAAAAAAATATATGGGACACTTTCAAAAATGAGCTTAATCCCATAATAGGACTCATTCATAAAAGAGCTGAACATGGACTGATGGAAGCGTCTGCATAAAGGCACTAAACGTTTCAAAAGACCAAGCAGGGGAAGAACATTTTTGGAGATTCACCAGCGTTATTTGTAAACTCAATATCAAATAGATGCAATCTGGACCCTTAATACGTGGTGTTACATAGGTACTAAAGCAGCAGCGTCATGTGTTTTCCTGTTGCAGCAGGTCTTGTCATGGAGCATACTGCCAGAATCTAACTAGCGGCAGTGCAATGGATGAATAGATCAAATAAAGCAAAGTCAATTTGGTCTGAAAAGTTGANTCCTTGGGCATAACTGCAAATCTTTGAAGCATAAAGAGCCTGTCTCACATCATCGACCAGCTGCTTCTTGTCCACAGCCTGATCGCACAAAACATCAGCAAGACCACCATCCCTGAAAACCTTTGCTGCATTTACTCTTTCATCCTTCAACCCGCTCAAAAACCTGGAATCTAAAGAAGAAGCAATGGTGGGTGCTGCAGCAGACAATTCAGCAGCCTGCTGAACTGTCCATTTTCCAGTGCCCTTCATTCCAGTTTTATCTAACACCTTATCTACCAAATGACCTTCCCCCTTGTCATCCTTGATGCTGAAAATATCAGCAGTGATCTCAATCAAGAAACTTAGAAGCTCCCCTTTGTTCCACTCGGCAAAAACCTGGTGCAATTCTTCATTGGAGAGTTTGCCAACTGTTTTTAGAACATCATATGCCTCGGCAATCAACTGCATGTCACCATACTCAATGCCATTGTGGACCAACTTAACGAAGTTGCCGGATCCATATATTTTTAAGGAAATATATTTCCTATCCTTTCTTAAGTAAATCTCCAACAATTCCAAGATTGAAAAGAAAATGACAGATTGTCTACGCTAACGATCTCGAGCATGAAGACAATCTAAGTTCCTATTCTCCTGTATTTTCAGTATGTGAAACTTTTGGGAGTTTTATGTAATGATGTGACTTCTTCAAGATAAGGTTACATGTAATATTTATTCTCTGAGATGATATCGAATTTTTTCGGTTTTTTTTTCATAATTGTGTTCACCTACCAAGCCTGATAAGGACAACATATGCATAATTTTTTTATTCTCTCAGATGTTTTTTTTTCCTTTTTCATCTTTTCTTCAAAAGGGATCTGCGGCGTACAAGATTTTCAGAAACAACAAAAAAAGTTGAAAATTGATGATAATAAAAAATATCTTCAACCCTTTTGATATTTTTAAACACCTAAGTTTTGCGTCATTAATAAAAAATAACATTTTTGTAAAACGACCCCAAGTTCTTACCACTTTAAGGTGGAATACTTATTGTGATTATAAATTTACGTCGTTTTATAAATTGTTATACCTTGAGAATACAAAGAGAGTATCATTGAGAATACTTAAATTTTATTAACAAGGAGAGGCTGCTTGAGTAACAAGAGCACTTCAGTGCACAATCAGTTAAATACCTTCATGTTCCTATCATTGAGACGCTCACATGAACAGTTACACACTAGGGCGTTTACAGCTGAATGGCTGACAATAAAATTCCCATATAACGAGAAAGAGGTACAATGGAGTCACCAATCCTTGAGACTGATCTCATTTGTCAATTTCCATTGTTTGTGCAGCTTTTGCCAACTGGAAAACTACCAGAACCTTTCCTTTTCTTCTTCATATCGGCCCCATCTAGTTGAAAGACAAATCATAGACCAGAAGAATAAATTAAAAACAGCTACATGGATACATTAGGAAATGCAAAAGCCAAAGACGAATTTGACCACAAACATGAGTGTTCTTGTCCGAAGTGCTTCAGATAACTATAACCTTAATGATTTCTAGGAACGAAACAAGAAAGGAAAGAGAAGCAGCGTATAATGACGAATACTATAACATATTCTCGATTTTTCATGCTACAGCAATCTGTTAAGTAGACTAACTGAAGTAGCACTAGCAATAATGAACAAAAATATTCCATAATAACAGAAAAGCACTGGCATAAGTGATAAAAATCGGGGAATAATCAACAGCAGTGAAACAAGTATTTCATAACCTGCTAAAGAGGAAGTACACCGCAGTAGTAGCTTCGGTCATGGAAAGTCAGCAGGAATCTCCCAATTCTATCAAGAGAAGAGGATACAGCGGGATTGGGGAAAAGGTCGATTCGGCAAGGGAAACTCGAATTGAGAGATGGGGATGAGAAGTTGGAGCTCGAGAGTGAGAAAGCGCAATTGGTCTTGTTCGTCAGCCTGAAAATGGCATTGGGTCTATTGGAAATTAGAGAGGGTGAAGGGGATCGATAAGTGGGGAGGTGAGACGATGGACCTACCTGAGCAGGCATGTTGTGGCATAAAGGGAGGGCGACATTATGGGTTCAGCTCACCTGAGTGTTGAGTGGTGTGAGGGAGTCACCGATGAGTTTGCAGGTTGAACTGGGGCATCAGAAGTTGGTGGGATTGATAGTCTTATTCCTTTTCAAAGCACACCATCCCTCTCCCTCTCTCAACCACCGATCCTCCTCTTTCCCTCTCCCTCAGCTTCACGGCAGGCACTGCAAGAAGATGAAAAGAGAGTGAAAAACTGAAGTCCATTGTCACAAAAGACGTGAACGGGTATAATATGGCGAGAAAAAAATGGGTATAATACGGCGAAGAAAAAAATCTGGAAAAAAACGCCAAATTTTTTAAAAAAAATAAATAAATCATAACAATTATAAAAAATAAATAAATCCTAACAATTATATAAAAATAAAATAAATGAGAAATTAAAAAAACACTGGAAACAGCTACATGGATACATTAGGAAATGCAAAAGCCAAAGACGAATTTGACCACAAACATGATTGTTCTTGTCCGAAGTGTATTTAGTTCATTCCACTCCTGCCACTCCACCACTAGTTTCTGTGCACTGTTTCAGATGCAGTGATAGGAAGGATCGACTTGTCTTCTGAATCACTAATCAACTAATTGAATTGAATGGGGAAGACAAACGATCAAGGGTTTAAGGGATCACATTCAAGTGAGATCGAGTAGACTTAGCGCCCAAACCAAACAGTGCCTTTAGTCTTAATTAACCAAGAGACTCTTAATTAACCAAGAGACCAAATTAGTGCCCGAGGCAGGACCAGATCTAAACCAGCCATGCACTCCTAAATACGTGTGTAACTATCAAGTCCAGCTCGAGCCTGATCTGTGGTTCGGGCTGAGCTCGAGCTCGCCTCAGCTTGTGTTCAGGCCTAACATGTCAAATTTCCTAATTGACCATGGGCTTAGTCCTGCTTTTCAGCTCACTTAGGCTCAGTCACCTAACCAAGCTGAAGCCATCTAGTGTCACTACTGGAAGTCGCAAAATCAAGCCGCTGCACGAAATTTTGGAAAAGATTGTGCTTGTCTTTTTAAAAATATAACAACTGTCAACGAAATTTCCAGCGTGTAATAAATAGACTCCCTTACACAAAATTTTCCAAGTATATTTTGTATTTTATATATATATATATATATATATATATATATATATATATATATATATATATATATATATATATATATATATATATATATATATATAGGGCAACATCTACGAATTAAGCTTATCAGAGATCGAGAAGCGACTTCTGCAATCTCATTCTTTTTTCTTATGATCAAAGCAATGAAAAAAACTGTATAAAAGATATCATATGTCTTAATCGGATGTTAACTTTTTTTTTTTATATCTGATTTTTTAGGATCGGTTCGTTCAAATATCCGATGTTGACATCCTCACATCCATTTACACTTAGGACATTTTTCCATGCATGATATATTTCTTCCTCACCTTATTCTTTTAAATCCCTTGGCTGAAATAGATATAAATACTTGAATGGCAGCTTAAAAATCAAGTTTTAATGGTAGAACTTTGTTTTGTCTTCAAAACTACGTTTACGTTGTATTTGGATGACACTGAAAATAAGAATTTGCCAAAACTCAGTTTTCACAAAACCTGGTTGTTGTTACAATCCGCTCACTCTTAATTAAAAAAGAATATAAGAAAGTATCATTGCTCTTACCTTTCATGTACTTTCTCAAATCCGGGACATCGTTCTGATATAGATCCATTCATTCTCATGTTTGTTTAACTCCATTCATTCTCGAATATCTTCTAGTAGATAGCATTTTCTTTCCGAAAAATGGCCCAATCATAGGCTGCCAACACATCCGACGTCGAATAAGGACCGAAAATTGACTGTAAAGTTCCTAAGTTACTTTTATCAGATCTGGATCCTGAATTCAGAAATTCTGAATCCAAATACGAGAACAGACCCGATGAACGAAAACCAGATTAAGTCAAATCTGATAAATAGTAAAGCCTTCTCAGATCCAAACCTTTTAGATCCCTTACTTCCACCACAGTCTAAAACAACCACTTTTCTCCTAATGTTTCGCAAATCAAATCCGGGACATCGTTCTGATATAGATCCAAGATCCAGGCAAAGTGAGACCACGCGAACGTTGAGTGGAGCCAAATCGGAGAACTCCCAGCGAGTGACGTGGCGTCCCCTCTTTCCCTCCATTGTCGCCCATAAATTAATTCGCCTTGCCCGGCAACTGCAAGCACAATCTCGCTCTCCCTCTCTCTACGCAGAAGATGCTGAGGCACTCTTCCCCTCACCTCCGTCTCTCCCTCCGCAGTCTCCTCCCTGCGCCCTCCTCTCGCTCTCCCATAATTCCGGTTGCCCGATTTCCTTACCGGCCGGAGAACTGCTTCCCTTCGCTCCTTCGCGGCTCCTTCTACCGTTTCGCCGTCGACGAGAAGTCGTTGCCCGCGGATGTGCAGACGGAGCCTGGAGCATCGGGGATTGAGTCGCCGGAGAAGGAAGGGAATGGGAGTTGGAGAGGGAAGGACGATTATCCCAGCGGTGAGCTCGAATTTCGGCCCTGCGGGCTGTGGATGAGCTTCTTGGTAAAGGTTCGGATGCTCTTCGTCTGGCCGTGGGAGCGCGTTCGCAAGGGGAGCGTCTTGTCGATGAAGCTGCGTGGACCGGTGTGGATGTATTTGCCATTCGGTTTGTCTTATTGTGTTTTCTTTTCCTGTTTGATTAAGTTGTTTCCTTTTATTGCCGAAAGATGCGAGTGATTTTGTTGCCATTGTTGATCTTTAAGGTGCCTTTGCTCTGGTGAAATGAAAACTTTATGCAATTGTATGTGAATAGCTGGATGTTAGTTATATATTTCTAAGTGGGGGGATTATTATTTGCGAATATCGAGATGATATACCTAGTAAATGTGCCCCATTTCATGCCTACTCTAGATGACAAAATCATTTTTGAGCCAGCTTTCATTAGTAAAACAATGCATGATGAACCCAAGGTGCATTTTGTCTAGCTGCTATGCGGACTTAATTGGAAGGGAGTAGATGAGAAGCAGTATGATCTTACTGAAACCTATTTGTCTGTTCAAAGAATGATTACCAGATTCAAACCTGCTTCGACTGCAGTATGCTATATTTCTCGATGTAGTATTTTCTTACGTATAGTTTCTTCTTGCTATCAGGTCTCTGATCAGTTGCCAAGTCGCTTTTCTTCTAGATTATCTCTTCCTCAGATATGTGAGAATTTCATAAAGGCAGCTTATGATCCTCGTATTTCTGGCATTTTTCTTCAAATTGAGCCTCTTCAATGTGGATGGGGCAAGATTGAGGAAATTAGAAGACATATACTGGACTTTAAGAAGTCAGGTAAATGATTTGGGTCCTACGATTCTTTTTCTCATGAAGCATCAAGTGATGTTTTAACTTTGTCGGTCTTCACTGTTTCAAATTATAACCTCATGTCCATGAAGATTATGAATATTCTGTTTTGTATATATTTTGACAGCTTGATGATATGAAAGGAATTTTGACTCTACACTGTGCATAAGTTGAACTTGTAACTTAAGTAGAGCAAACCTTATAGTAGAACTGCTTTATTTAGTAAGATTTGTTTGAACAAATCTACAAAAGAAAAAATTAAAAAATGTATGTACCTGAAGTTGGTGCATAAAAAAGAACAGGGGTGTGCTAATACATCGAGATCTGCATGTCTGAGTGTCTACAGATCAATATTATATATATATATATATATATATATATATATATATATATATATATATATATATATATATATATATATATATATATATATATATATATATATATATATATATATATATATATATATATATATATATATGAATGTGAACGTTTTTTTTTTTTTTGCTTTGTTTAGGGCATAAAATTCAGTTAAAAACAATGTTTTAAAGTTCTTTATACATCGCATGGCATAGTATTTGACTAACCCCTAAATGGGTCGAAAACTGAAGAAGGTAATGGTGCCTGGCTGCCTGCTGCAGATTGTGCAGTGTCTAATTAATATGCTGGCTTCTACTCTGCTGAGAATTACCGTGCATCTCCAGAATTCACCATCTTTTGCAGCACCATGCTGATCATATCAATATCAATATTCATAAAGCACATTAAGAGGATAGATCATATTGTTCTGTCATACTATGGTTGTTTTCCCCTGTAACTGTAAGATATGTCCCCAGGACAACAAAAACATCAATAACAGGAAAAGGGAAAGGTGGGAAACTACAGGAAAAGGGAATGGTGGGAAACTAAGTAGAAATAAAAAAAAAAAAAAGGATACTGCTAACATTAAAAGTACCACATTAAGCAAAATCTAGATGTAGAATATGAAGTATGATAAATTTTGTAAGCAGAAAAGGTCACTACAAATTTACATTCAACATGTTAATGTACTGAAAAACATTACAAAAGTTATCGAAGTTTAACTGAATCTTCTGATGTGTGGCCACAGGTAAGTTCATTGTAAGTTATGTTCCTGTATGCCGAGAGAAGGAGTACTACCTTGCCTGTGCATGTGGAGAGTTGTATGTGCCTCCTAGTGCATATATCAGTTTGTACGGTTTGAAGGCTGAGGCATCATTTCTTGGAGGTAAGCCGCACCAAAACTTTAGAACTTGTTTCACTTGGACAGAATTCGTTTAGAATCAGATTCTTCAGGACATCAGGAAAATTTTACATTTCTGACATGGAAAGAAAATCTAGTATGCAAGTATACCTTGAAAGAAAATGAAGAAATTCATAAATAAATGTGTAGAAAGCAGGTTTAGGAAAAAAGAGTATCCACTTCATTAGAATGTCCTAATCACGTTTTTATAGTGATTAAGGGGTAAAGAGGAATTACACAAAAAGTCCAGAAAGAAATAAAAAATAATAAATTACAACCCGACTTCTAAATATTTCATAAAGCCTCCTAATGACTTTTATTTCTTAATACTCCCCCTCAATTTGGCGCATATATGTCAATCACACTCCGCTTGTTACAAAATCTTGATCAGAAATAGGAAGAGGCTTGGTGAACACATCTGCAACTTGATCTTCTGAAGCAACATGACTAGTAGATTATGAAGAATAGAGTCAGTTGTGCAGATTTATTTTATTTAGAACCTTGTTATGGAAAAATAAGGAAAAATGAAAAAAAAAGAATAAAATTATGATACTTTGAAAGTACCACCAAAAGAAACATACCATGTTTTTATTACCACATCTTCATGTGTCATCAGGTTTTCGAGGGATGGAGTGGAAAGAAGATGAGAAGACCCAATTAGCAATATGGAGAGTAACTGGACTAGCGTGTGAGCGTCGGATGACGGAGACACTAAGGCAATAATTTCAGGTAGTTTACAGCAGGACTAAAGATGCATCAGTGAACTTAGCAGCCTAGTGGGATGTGGTTGAGCAGTGACTTCTTGTTTGTCGTTCGCAGACTATAGCAGAAGGAGATATGGCGAAGATGTCCCTACTTGACTGCTGGATTAGCCAAGACACACTGAGCAAAACTTCAGATTAGCTCTCGTCTCTGACAGTGATGGGTGCAAAAGGAGACTCAGAGGTCTGCCTGTGAGCTTCTACGGTTAGATGCATCCTGTATATTTTCTGTTCCCTTGTACATGTCATTTTGTCGGAAGAAGAGGGAGAGCTGACCTCATCAGCCTTTCATTGGTAATCTTCCCAACTGGAAAAAGAAATCAGAATACTCCCAAAACAAAAGAGTTGGTGTCTGATCCATCCGTCGAGGGAAAAGTACGATAACACACACTTTTACACGGAAGAGGATAGCAGCAGACCACATGCTTTGATCCAAGGAAAAGTGTGTACAGCCGATACGGCCTGATGTTGGTGCAGAACTAGTAGAAGGTCCGCTGGTGGAAGGTGGACATCTGCAGCTTAGCCATTAAATAAACATATATAATCTCAGGAGAATATGAATTCTGATTCCTCTGTTTTAACTCTGATTTCGGGGAAATTCGAAGCAGCTCTTTGTAACTCCTATTCCAATACAAACATGGGTTTTTAACCACTTAAAAGATGCATAAGAAAAATATGATGACATCTAACGCATTTCAAACAATATCAATGAACAACCAGCTAGTGGACATGTTCCTCTCCAATTCCACTTGTTTATAGTCAAAACGAAAGTCCTGATCCTAAACTGTTGAAGGGTTACAGTGAAGCCCTTTAGATGGTATTCCTTCACCATAAGGTACATCCTTGGCCATGGCTTACGCAAGGGATGACACCCACGGAAGTCAATCTGCAACTGTCAAAATATGGGTTGCCACTATACCAACCCTTTCAGATGGATCCTCCTTACAATGAATCCCATACTTTCACAAGCAATGCAACCATTTGTGAACATTAGTCTAGTAACTTTCACCAAATCGTGGGAACATTTTTTTTGAGTTGCTTATACTAAAACTTGAGTTTTTTTAGATCAGCTGGAAAAAATGCTCCCTTTGGGTAATCACATGGAGAGTTAATTGATTTGTTGCATATTATTGTAATAAAAATTTCACAAGCATAAAATACTCACGAAGAAGAACAAAATAATTATACATGCACAACCGAATCAGGAAACCCAAAAAACACAAGCATTTCAATTAAAGCAATCATAATCGATCACAGTATAAACATTTACTGGATAGTGTGCAGTAAAATGCCTTTGACAAAGTTTGTTTTGAAAATAAATTTAAACAGGTACAAGAAGTCGTCTTTATATGTATATAAAGAAAATCATGGAAAGAAGTAATCCCCTCCAACTTATTTGTGGCTCTACCCATGTCCCCAAATATAAATGTGAAAGTTTAAAATCTTCACGAAGATTTCAAAGAAAAAGGAGGAATTTGACAGGAAAAATGAGGAATATCCGTAGTGCTCTACGAAAGTGATTTCAGTTCGCATAACCACTTCCACAGAAAAAGGAATGTTCTTGTAAGATATAACATGTACTGCCAACACTATCATTTAATTTTATATCTGGAACAAAAATAAAAATAATCATTGTAATGTTGGATAAATTCTTATCAAACAGTCAACATNAAATGTCAACCAGAGTTGGAAAGGGAAAACAGAGTGCCCCAAAACGACCTATAAAACAGTAGTCCATATAAGTGATAGGTAGCAAAAAATGGCAGAATAATTAAGCTGGCCATGTCGAAGGAGAAACACATTACACACTTTCAAGAAGTCCACTGGAAGGGAAAGCGATGAGAGAGAGAGAGAGAGAGAGAGAGAGAGAAACCAAGTATTACTTGGTTTAGTGAAATCTGAAAGCCCAAAATCTGTGTTCTTCATTGGTGCATCTTCGCCTCTAGTAGTGAAGAGAAAAATATAGTCCAAAATATT
Organism: Nymphaea thermarum; assembly: GCA_011799765.1. Taxonomy (NCBI): domain Eukaryota; kingdom Viridiplantae; phylum Streptophyta; class Magnoliopsida; order Nymphaeales; family Nymphaeaceae; genus Nymphaea; species Nymphaea thermarum. The sequence continues at coordinate 8,349 of JAANDH010001980.1, read as the reverse complement.
GTTGTTCGTATGTGAAGTTTTGTCCATTTACATATACAAGAAAAAAGAAGTAGATTTTTTAAGTTGAAAACTAAAATAACCTTCAATTAGGGCAAGCTTTTTAGAGACATTAGAAGTAACTTCTTAAAGATAATAGAGAAAACTCAAGATGAGCACAAACCAGATGACCAAAGAGTGGCTCCAATGATGACTCTCTCTCTCTCTCGCCCTCTCTCTCTCTCGCAGATGGTTTTCCTGCAGCTTGTCGATCTATCTTAATCCCTCTCTGCATTCCCTCTCGATCCCCCCTCTCTCTCCCCTTCTAAAACCTTTGATTCAGAAATGTTACTGCAAAAAGAAATTAAACTTCCAATTTCTGGATTTCTGGATTTCTGGATCCGGATTGCAAAGTCCTTACCAATGGTGGGCATCAACTGTAGCCAAAGGATTGCTTGTTGTAGTGAATATTACATGATCTCACAAAATCCTAATTTTATACAAGCTCACTGAACTAACATGTTTGTGTTTCTGTTTCATACTTGTCATGTCTTACTATCAAAGTCTGTTCGGCAGTGCCTTTTTTCTTATCATTCATGAAAATGTAAATAGCGAAAACTGCTGATCCAATGGAGACCGCAGAACTCTGCATATTCTTCCCAATTTAAACAACTGCAATTTGTTTGTATGTTGGCAATGACTATCCAAGAAGGTTCAGAAACTTTGGAAAATGGACTGGAGAATGCCTATGCAAAAGCAACGTGGTGATTGCTCTTAATCACAAGAATGAATCAGATGACATGGTCTTTTCTTAATGTAACCATTCAAATTGTATCAGAACATACATAATTAAGAAAACAGAGAGCAAAAAAAAAATATATGGGACACTTTTCAAAAATGAGCTTAATCCCATAATAGGACTCATTCATAAAAGAGCTGAACATGGACTGATGGAAGCGTCTGCATAAGGGCACTAAACGTTTCAAAAGACCAAGCAGGGGAAGAACATTTTTGGAGATTCACCAGCTTTATTTGTAAACTCAATATCAAATAGATGCAATCTGGACCCTTAATACGTGGTGTTACATAGGTACTAAAGCAGCAGCGTCATGTGTTTTCCTGTTGCAGCAGGTCTTGTCATGGAGCATACTGCCAGAATCTAACTAGCGGCAGTGCAATGGATGAATAGATCAAATAAAGCAAAGTCAATTTGGTCTGAAAAGTTGA
>JAANDH010001979.1:0-24306 GCA_011799765.1 Nymphaea thermarum | reverse complement strand
GATGCCTAACTCAGCATCCAACAAGGGGGCAACAGGTGGCAACCCATCGGGCAGGGAGTGACCAATCCCTGGTCTAGTGATGGGATCAGACAACTGAACAGGAGAGGGCAAGGGGGCAGAGGTGGACGCAGACTCAAACCGCAGGACGGGGGAAGAAAAGCCAACACGAGGGAGGTGGGGGAGGGCATGGCTAACGGGTAGGAGGGGCAGGTAAGCGGGGTTAAGAGGAGAGCCGCGACTGAGTCTAGGGAGCAATATATGCAGGGAAGGCAGGTCGGAGCTACAACTACTGTCAACAGAAACAGAAGAGACCCAAATCAGACAGGCAAAGGAGGTCCAGGGTGCAAGGGCGGGCATAGGGGAGCCGGTAACCAATGTAAAGAGCTTCGCACAGGAAACAGAGGGAGAAAGACTGACTGGGGGTGCCAAGACACCAGAGGCCAAGACAGCGTAGGCCGCAGTCGAACAAGAGCGAGCAACAACAGCAACCTCACGGGGGCAACTCCCTGCCGACGGGCGGGCAGCCGAAAGCGACGGGGCGGGAAGCCGGGCGTCTCCAAGGCCAGACTGATCAGCAAGCATCATCTGGTCGGGGCATCCTGAGGCGGACTCGCGCGAAGCCCCAACTCTCAAAGCAGGAAAAGGAAAGGGCAAGCAGGGTACCTCAGGGGAGCGCGGCAAAGAGCAGGCTAGACTCCTACGCTGAGGAGAGGCTGGCATCCGTGGCGTGGGGAGCAAGGGCGGAAGCTGTAAAGGCGCCGAAGAGCACTGATGCGGCGGATCACCTGGGCTGCAGAACCTGTACTGAAAAAGGTGGACCCCGCGCACCAGGACAAGCAGGCCCAGGCCAAGGAAGCCTGATAGAACCAAAAAACATATAGTTCTCATCCGAAGAAGGTGACTGCTGAACAGCTGACATAGGAACCTGGACCCAGAAGGAAGAAGTGACTGCTGCAAAACCGTGCCGCCGAGCAAAAAGGCGACAATCGTTCCGACAAGCAGGAAAACGGCAACGGGAACACCTGACGGCCCGACGGCCGTTCAACGAAGCGCACCTCTGGCACCACCACTGGCCCCATCTGACGCGGATAGAAGCGACAGACCGAAGGAGGTGACGAAGCCTGGAAGCACGCCGAGAAGATGAGACACACCAAGCTGAGGGGGCTGGCCTACCCACGGAAACCACCTTGAGGGGCCGCGGCCGCAAAGAACAATCACCCATCTGCAGAAGGAGAAAGCTACAACGCGCAGACGGGAGGAAAGCCCAGAGGAGTCCGCGAGCGTCTCGCAGCTGAAGCGAGCCGGCAAAAACACAGTTGAAGAGAATAGACTGCCAACTGAAAGATAATGCCCTAGCCTGACGGACCCCCTCAGGCGAGCAAATGAAACATATCGCCGAGCGACAAAGCAAGCGATTAAGAGGGAGGGGGTTACTTGGCCGGATACCACAAAGACTAGGTCCCCCACCCCAAGCCCCCGAGGAGTACATATCGTTCCGTCTATAAAGGAGTACATATCGTTCCGTCTACCAAAAGGACCGTAAGTGAACGCCTCAGTTGTAAATGAGCCTGAACCTCAAGAATCCATGTTTGTCTATAAAGTACGTTGAAAGCATGGTACTGCTCCATGCAGTTTATACCCTCTTCTTCGTAGAGAAAAGGAGGAATCCTACTGGAGCTAGTTATATGTTCATTCAACTCCCCTTTCCTATGTAGAACAGATTTAAAAACCGCGAGATTCAAACATGGTCTTGGTTCTTTTGAGCACCAGTAGATGGTGCGTAGCCAGAGTCTTGCCATGTATCTATGATGGCTGATTTTTTTTTTATCCGCTTTGGTACAAAACAAAAACAAGGTGGGTTGATGAGAATAAATAAATAAAGTTAGGAATATCGATCACCATTGATAGGAAGAGAGAAGAAACTGATATACCTCAAAGAGAGAGAGCGAGAGAGAGAGAAAGAGAGAGAGAGGGAGAGAGAGGCCGTTGCCAAAGGCGCAGGCGACTATGGAGCTCGAACCGACGCAATAAGAACTACAGAGGGAGAGAGAATACCTGGTGGTGCCATCGACAATCGACAGTGGTGTTTCCGACTGCTGTGCTGGTCGTTCTCCTGAGCTACAATCCAACCATTGCAGTGTGCAGAGCAGGATGAGAATAAATAAATAAAGTTAGGAATACCCAATCACCATTGTGAGAAATAAACTGATATACCTCAAAGAGCGAGGGAAAGAAACTTCTTAACAAGACGAAGAAGAGATTGTGAAAATATTTCCAACCATTGCCGTGTGCAGAGCAGGATGAGAATAAATAAATGAAGTTAGGAACACCCAATCACCATTGTGAGGAATAAACTGATATACCTCAAAGAGCGAGAGAGAGAAACTTCTTAACAAGACGAAGAAGAGATTGTGAAAATCTTAAAAAATCTAAAATGTACATTACTTCAAAAAGACTTCGAAATCGACCCCCTGTTTCTTACCTTTGGTGCATACTTGTACACACACAGAAGTGTGAGGGAGAAGCAATCATCAATTCGGATTAGGGGTCAGGAAACGGGCTGGCCTGATCACTCAGAAACCTGAATATAAGAAAGGTCTAATGCAAACTAAAAGAAGAAAAACAAGAAGAAAGATTTACAAATGTTGAGCGAATACAAAAAAAAAAAAAAAAAAAATGTTATGTTACCTTCTTCTTTACTTAACTACATTAACTCCAAAGCTGCTATCATAAAATTAACATGGACCCATGACATCAAGTTTTCCTAAAAGCGGGCAATTATTCACAATACAAATACAAGATTTACATATTTATGACCACATATTTTATGTCATACAATCCGTTGCAACCCAAACACGAAGGCCCAACATCAGGTTCCTTACAATTGCCCCAAATTCCAGTCCAATTTCAACAGAAACGTTGCTTATTTAATCCAGCAAAAACAGTATCAGCAAGTGCAAGCACAGCATGCTTAGACAGAGCAGGTAGAAGAGCCCGTATCAGCTTCCTTATCCCCTTCGTTGTCACCTCCTTTATAAAAAGCCATGCAAAATCAAGGGCAACAACAACAAGTTTCCCAAGCCCAAAGCCTTCGCCCAGAGCAAGCGATACCACACGACTTGCAATAGTCAGTGCAATCTTCGTGGCCTCCTTCATAGCCTCATCGCCCTGACAATAAGAACATGTCAAATGGGGCTGCATAACGAGTTGAGTCAGCTCGAGCTCGACTCAAACTTGCTGATCAAAACTCAACTCAAACCTGTCTCATTTATAAATAAAGTTTTGAGTTTCAATGTATGCTCGAAACATTAACGAGTCAACTTTGAGTTGTAAGAATTGAACTCATTTAAACACGACTCCGCTTAACTACTATGTTGAAATATGATGAGAGAATAATTAAGGGGGTAGCAACTAAACATGTTAAATGAGTGAAAAAAAGAAAACCAGATATGCTGAACAGAAAAAAGTTAAACGAGTTAAATAAGTCAAGCCCGAGCTTGATATTGTATCGTCGAGTCGAGCTGAAGCCTGTTCTATAGAGCTTGTCTCAAGTTTGAGCCAAGCTCGAGTTTTTTGAGTCGAGTCAAGCTTGAAGTAGCGCGGTTTATGTGCAGCCTTAATGTCAAGGACATTCGTTATAGGCTTCTTAAATTCATATTCGCACCCTAATGAGAAAAGCGAGTACCTGCGACCCATTGGATCTTACAACTGCAGAAGACTGACCCTGACGAGGCATTTCCAGCAACTTCTGTGAATCTGCAGGCTGAGAAAGAAAAGAGTTAGAAACGTGCTTCACAAAAGTGAAGCTGCTCCCGAGGATTCAGGCTATTGAAGAATGAAGATCTGTGCATATTTAACGAAAGCCAAGGCATGTGGGAGCGAGCAGGAAACTTCTCATAAATTCTTGAATTGCTTGGATGGAGTTCAAGAAAGAACATGGAACGAGCCCTTTTAGACCAAGTCTACATGCATTATCTATACCAAGCCAATAAGTAAAGAGGTGGACCAATATATATAAATATGTATATGTATATCAAGTGGCTAAAATTTAAAAATTTTGATTGAAAAACTATCACTGCATTGGTATATAGTGGCTTCAGCAACAATTCATAGTCCTTTTAATAACAAATTTTAAAATTTTAGTGATCAGCAACTACCCAATATCCAACAACCTTGACATTTCTTATACATATAGAGTTGGGTTGTTTTTGATTTCACTCTTAAGCCAAGCCCTTATGGACAACCCGTTGCTGGGCCAATATATATATATATATATATATATATATATGAAGGCTGTTGTATAATTTGGTAAATGCCTGATCACTAAAATTTAAAAATTTGTTATCAAAAAACTATAAATTGTTGCTAAAGCCATCATATAATAAAGCTGTGATAGTTTTTCAATGAAATTTTTAAAATTTTTAGCCATTTGTTGAATGGGACAATGTAAAATTTTTAAATCACTATCCAAGGAGGGTCACTGTTGCTTGATGATTTGTGGTCGACACATGCCATCTAATAAGGGTCCACCATCAACCATTGGTCCATTGCTGTCGTTGGAGGGTCAGCCATCGTGTTAACTAGCGGAAGGTGACGACACACGTACCTGCAACGCTTATATTCACCTATTTGATAGGTCACACACTTTGGTAATCATTTTACAAGGAAAATATAATACAGGAGAAGAACAAAGTTTTCAACATTGAAGTGAATAGCTGGAGCTCAAGAAGCATCGTTTTCTTCCATAAATATATATAAACTCCAACGCAGTCATGAAAAACTTGAATAGAGAAATTAATTGGCAAATAAATACGCAGGATCTACAGGTTTAATATTACATTACTTTTCTGGAAACTCAAACATGAAGAACCAATATCTATTTCTTGACGTTGTCCCGAACTTCGGTCCAATTTCAACTACATAGCCAGGAGAAACATTAATTAAGTAAACAAAAGCAGGATCATCTGCAACTTCCCCAAGCCCAACATGATCAAACAGAAGATGCACTGTCACCTTCCTCATAACAACCATACAAACTTCTTAGTCATCTTTCCCTGTAAAGAAACAATAAGACTCATTTTGAAAAGACTAATTATAATATTTTTAAGCTCATTTTCTCGGAAACTGGTTATATGTACACTGCCATGTACAAAAATTGTGTACAGGCATATGCAATGGCCAAAATACCCTTGTCTATGTAAAAACAATAACTAAAAAAAAAAAGCAAAAAAGAATTGTCAAAAAAAGTTAAAAAGGAAAGACAAGAGATGCAAACTTGCCGCGTGGAAATTTTAAGAAATTTCCTATAAAATATTGAATACAACATTCGAGAGATGCCAATAAGAGTTATTGTGGTGATGTGGGAGTTCAATCAGCGTGTTCAATGAGACCTGACTTCCATGGATTGGACCAAGCTCAAGTTCACATATAATGAGTCACTGAGTCCACTGGCATTACACCAATTAATCAATAAGACAATAAGTCCGCCTCTAGAGAGAGAAAGGCTGAAGCCCTCTACCCTTCCTCCTGCCCCAGGTCCAAAATAATACTGTCATGCGCAGATATTAGATGGCTGGCTTCAATTAGAAAAATCTGTAGTGTTGGGCATTGGCAGCTGTTGGGAGTACGATTTTGGTTTTTGCCTTGGAATTTTTTGGATTTCATTTGATACTCAACGTAACAAACATAAAATCAAGGCATCACTGGATGCTGTTTCAGCATATCTTTGATCTAGTATGTCCACGAGTGAGCGAATTCATGACATCATGTCAGGCTCTATCAAGTGTCGTGTTCTATAGTCATCCTCGTAAGGTTGATCGCATCAACTTATTTTAACAGAGGAGAAGACGCATATTTCATTTGGCTTATGTTCCTGAAATTATAAGGACACTTTTGATCACGGTAACAAACAAAGAACGAGACTAAATTTAAAGACAGAAAGCTCCAATGAGAAACGCATATAGCAGAAGGTGGATTGCCATACAAAATTGGCAAGTTCACTAAACCACATATCTATCATTGGTGTGAAAATATGACTGAAGCCGAACTCAAGCTTAACATTTTTGTTCCCAACAGAAAAGGGTTTCACAATTCACATACGTTGGAGAGGAAGAGAGTTAAAGACCCATGGATATGATCAAGCAAAGACTATGTGGGTTACCATACATGAGAAGATTTCTGTTCTTCTGGATTAAAAAGGAAAGAAATACAGCTAGAGCTTAAAAAGTTACAGATTTCATCCTGTTTACATTGAAGAAAGGCTTGTCCTAAGGCCTTCCATGGGAGCATCAAACCTACCTCACAGCTACCATTACGAAGTACTGAAAGTTGTGATACAAATAAATGTGAAAGCAATGTGAGAAATAATGGCGTCTACGATACCACATTCTCAAAGCTTCTGATTTCAAGCCAGCGAAGTGTTCCAGTAGCAGCAAGTAACATCTTGTTTACAAAGATGGCTTTCTCTTCATGCGAAAACTGGTGTTTGAAAACGAAAAGCCGATGTGAAGGAGGCCTTGGCGTATCAACTATCGCTTTGAAATCAACATAACCATCAACCTGTGGCAACTGTACCTGAAACAGAAGAGAAGAGTCAGCTTGATGGTCTATTACTGAAAGTAATTCAAATGCTTCTTACATAATTAGAGAACATACCAACATGAAGGTCAAGCCTCTTGTAGGAAGCCAACAGGACCATGGTAAATTTCATAACATGAAGGTGAAAACACGTTTACGAAGATGGCTTTTTCATCATGTAAAAATTGGTGTTCGAAAGCAAAAAACTGATGAGAAGGAGAGCTTTCGTAGTATCAGCTACCGCTTTGAAATCAACATAACCATAAACCCGTGGCAACTGTACCTAAATCAGAAAAAAAGAGACAGCTTAAAGTCTATTACTGAAATTAATTCAGATACTTCTAATAGAATTAGAGAACACACTAACATGAAGGTCAAGCCTCTTCGAGGAAGCCCACATGACCACGGTAAATTTCATACAGAAGCTAAAAGTAGTATCATCAAAGATACTGTTCAATCAAGCAAGGCAGCCTGGGCAATCTTCTTCAGACAATAAACTTGCATTAGAAATAAAGCCAACTGTCATATGGTTTTTCTGTTATATCCATCTTCTCCGTACTAGAAAGCAGAACATGAACCTCTTACCAAGCTTCCATTGACGACGATGCATAAGCTGGTTATTTGAGTGCAGATAGTACCTCAAAATCACAGGTAAGCTAAGAACAATAGGTAACATGGTTGGACTATCTGCTGCACCTTCTTGAATCTAAAGTAGACCAATAGGTCCAATACTAACATACCTCTTCACCTTATCTAAGTCACGTGGAGTTACAAAAGCTGAATCAAGAAAATCGAAAGACTTGTTCTACTCCATAGTTTCCATGTCTGCAGAGAGGCAATTGATCAGTATCATCAAGCCGGTAATTAGTTGTAACTAGTTTCCATGTCTAGAGAAAGGCAATTGATTTGTACCATCAAGTTGATAATTAGTTGTAAACCAAACATACAACAACATCATTTATAACCAACAATCTTTTTTCTTATTCTTCTCTGCAACTCAAGCAGTGGAACATTCTGCACATGGAAAGGTAAGTTCTGAATAGATGTGATAGAGCTTGAACAAGATGATTGGTAGTCTGCTACAAGCTGCAGAACGTGATGATCTGTTGAACATGATTATCTGATACTGCTACGAGCTTCAAGTGAAAAAATTAGATACACTACCGAGTTTTTCTTGAGCATGAAGAACTGATGAAAAGAAGCAAATTGCAGCAAAAATTTCTATTTACTAACTAAAAAAGGCCATACTAGACAATACACTGTCGTTGATTTCTTTTACATACCACCTGGTGGAAATGCCAAGGAATAAAAGCGAAAGCTTGATAAATCAAAAAGAGAAACTACTGAGACTAGATACACACCTATTTCATTGACATACCAAAAAAGAAAGACAAGGTCTGCTAGAAAAATTGGGCTACTTTGGCTGTCCCTCCACAAGGGTCGGCCATGGACTTTAGATGTTCACATGAGCTCCATAACGGCCCGTTTGGTAAATGAGTAAGTTTTTTTAAGTGTTCCAGGAATCTACCTTAAAAATTAAGATAAATTTATAAAACACATTTTATGAAACTGACCTCAGAGGGAGAGGTCGTTGCCAAAGGCGCAGGCAGCTATGGAGCTCGAACCGACGGAATAAGAAAGAGAGAGGGAGAGAGAATACCTGGTCGTGCCATCGACAGTGGTGTTTCCGACCGGCGCGCTGGTCGGTCTCCTGAGCGACAATTCATCCATTGTGAATGAGAAAAGCAAGTACCTTGATTCCATTGGATTTTACAACTGCATAAGACTGCTCCTGATGAGGCATTTCCGGAAACTTCTGTCAATCTGCAGGCTGTCAATAAGATAAAAAGAAAAAGAAGAGTTAGAAACTTGGTTCACAAAAGTGAAGCTTCTTGCCACCATTCAGACTATTGAAGAACTGTGCATATTTATAGAGAGCCAAGCCATGTGGGAGCGAGCAGGAAAGTTCATACAAAATCTTGAATGGCTTGGATGGAGTTCAACATAGAACATGGAACGAGTCATTTTAGACCAAGTCTACATGCATTATCTATATCAAGCCACTAACTAAAGAGGTGCACCATGCCACCATGCATAGACATTGGGGAAATCCATAAGTTGACGACTATTATGATGCGTTTGATTACTTCTGATCTTAGTTTGTGGCCGATATTGGCATTAATAACCATTTAGTTAAGTAAACAAAAGCAGCATCAGCAACTTCCCCAAGCCCAACATGATCAAACATTACATGCATTATCAGCTTCCTCACAACAACCCATACAAACTTCTTAGTCTTCTTTCCCTGTAAAGAAACAATAAGACTCATTTTGAGGAAACTTATTATAATATTTTTAAACTCATCTTCTCAGAAACTGGTTATGTGTACATTCTCATGCACAAAACATTATTTAAAGAAGTGTAAAATGACCAAAATACGCTTATTTATGTAAGAAAATAACTCTTTTAAAAGGACAAAAAAGAGTCGCAAAAAAAGTCTAAAATGTACATTACTTTATAAAAAAAAATTGGAATTAGATCTTTGGGTCTTACAATTGAAGAAAGACAGTCTCCGATGAGGCATTTCCACCAACTTCTGTCAATCAAACTTCTCACTGAGAGAAATGGAAAGATAAGGGGATGCAAACTTGTCATGAGGAAATTGTAAGAAATTTCTTATAAAATATTGAATATAATATTGGAGAGATGCCAATAAGAATTATTGTGGTGATGTGAGAGTCCGATCAGCGTCTTGACCTCAATGGATTGGACTATGTTCAAGTTCAGATAGAATGAGTCAAGTGGACTGTCATGACCAAGCCAACTGGCATTGTACCAATTAATCAATAAGGCCACCTTAGGGTCCGTTTGATTGTCGGGAGAAATTTAACGTGGTAAATTTACCATAGTAATTTACAGGATGAAATTTCTCTTTCTTCCAATTTAAGGTCATGTTTGATACACATGAAGAATTTAACGTGGTAAATTTAACCATGTTTGATGCACATAAAGAATTTAACGTGGTAAATATTTTTTTTTTCTTCTCATCCCCAATGATTTTATTGCAGCCACTAAAGCACTTGATTGGCACGATATAGGTACATTCTTCTATTGATGAAAAGAGTGTTAGCATATGAAGTACAAAATCAATGACTAAGTATTGAATGAAATTGTTATGGAACATATCTTAGAGATTACAAAACATATAATGCTGAACTGGATTGACCACCATATCAGTATCAGAGTACACAGAAAATACACAAAAATAAAGCAGGTGCAAATTTTTAGTTGTAGAAATCAATTTGGTGATCTTCCTCTCCTCCCCCTATTAGAACTGCGCTTCTTCATATTGTAGCTAGAAATCATGGAATTCCAAGAGCAAACATCTCTGCAAAACATTTTATCAAACACTTTGTGTGCGTCCCAAGCAGCCCCACATTTCCCATACAAATTGATCAGAGAAGAAGCCACATACACATCCGAATGAACACCCATCTTCGCAGCCCAACAATAATGCTTTTGCCCTTCCTGAGGCTTCAAGAAGGCCATGGAGAGAGAGAGAGTTGCAAGGGAGGACATTTGCCCTTACTCTTCGTATTCATCACCCCTTCGTGGTTTTGATTTTGGGTCAGAGAAAATGGGTGGGAGAGCAAACTCGGCTAACCCACTTCGGGGGGCATCACTGTCAGAATCATGGTGGAGGAGGAGCATCTCAGCATCCTCATGCCCCTCTGCTTGTGGTCGTTGTCGTCGCTGACATTTCGTTTCTGGGACGTCTCAACATGGCAAGAAACGCAGACATAGTTCATACTTGACTGAGTCCTTCGACTCTTCTTCATCCCCTTCGCATCATCTTTTCCTCTCTTGGGTACTAATGAATTGGGCAAGAAGACGTGCCAGGAGTGGCTGGAGAGAGAGGACGCGGTCCGCTGCTGCACCTTCAACCCTCCCCGGCAGCGACGGCCTTTGCGCGCGGGTGAAATGAACAGAAGCCTTCGAAAGGAAAATGTCCACCGGGAAATTTCACACGCTCACTTTATCTTGAACGGGGTGAAATTTCATCCCGTTTGATGTTTTTTGTGTCGGGCGGGTGACGTACGTATTTCAACCGCTTCACCCATTTTTTCTCGGCAATAAAACGAGCCCTAAAAAGGTCTTCCCTTTCTCCTGCTTTTCAGGGTTCAAAATAATACTATGCGGGTAGACTACAATGGATGCCTGCCTTCAATTAAAGAAATCTGTAGAACACCCTAAGCCATGTTTGTTTACTGATCAGCTCCTCATCAGATCCATGTGAATCTCAGCTTGGCGGATTTGAAGTCTGATTCATTGTCACATATATTGAGTTTGGGTATTATACGACGAGTAATTTCTTGAGTATAATATCACAAAGTTGTATATCTCGGAAATATTTCAAAAAAATATTGGTAAATTTTTTAAGAATTTAAAACATTTAAAAAATCTTATAAATTATAAAATATAAAACAAATCACAAGTTAACAAAAAATACTAAAAAACTCGTATAATACTCATTTTTCACATTTTTTTTAAAAAGACTCGTCTTGTTGTCATTTTATATGTCTACTTATTTTTCATGTATTTAACGCGTCTTTTAAGTAAGACGCCATATTTTGACAGTGGTCTGACCCCACTGAAATTCAATGGCAAAGCTAGAAATTTTTTATTTAGAGACATTATTTCATAAATTTTCATTTCTTAAAAAGAATTAGTATACCTAAATAAACAAATATTTGAAGGCACAATATGCAAATAAAGAAAAATTTTGCGGCTAGTGGGCAACTGCCCACATCAGCCAATATGTGGTTTGGCTGCAGTTGGACCTCAATTCTACACCATGAATATGAGATCCTTGTTTCAGAGATGAGCTCAAAAGCCTCAAATCCACCGTTTCTTTCAACCCTGAAGGAAAACAAAAGTTGCTTAAAGTTTCAAACCATTAACAACAGGTTCGATCAGCTGGCGGCTGATTACTTCAGATCTTAAATTTGGTATCAATGTTTTAAAAAAGGGTATGGGCCGACATATCGGCTTTGCTCACTAATTTTATAAACATACATTTTTTATTTTATGAATTGAAAAGAAAAATTATTTAATTAATTTAAAAAAATTAAAAGAAGGAAAAAATATTGGCCTTACACGACAGCTTTATTGATAAGGCTGTTGCCTGATTTAATGTTTTGACCACTTTAAATTTGTGGCCCCAACTCCTAACATGCTGCTGCAAGATTTCCGTACATGTGATAGAATATATATATATATATATATATATATATATATATATATATATATATATATATATATATATATATATATATATATATATATAAATGCTTTCGTACGGTAAAAACTTATTTTAATCATTGATTTTTTTTTAAAATATAAATGGTTGTAAGAAAAACAAAAAAAAGGACAGAAGATAAAGATTTCAATATCTAACATCAATTAAAAGCTTTTTCAGCTCCTTTGGTGTGCAAGCAGTATGAGAATAAATCACACCATTGAGGAAGAAAGAAGAAACTGATATACCTCAAAAAGAGAGAGAGAGAGAGAGAGAGAGTACCTAGTGGTGCTGTCGACGGCGGTGTTTCCGGCCGGTGAGCTGGTCGATCTCCCAAGGGACAATCCAACCAAAACACCTCTATTTAAGTAAAACAATAAACTTTATAAAAAAAAAAACAATAAAGAGATTGTGAAAATATTAAAAAGTTTAAAATGTATCCCTTTTCGTTTTACCTTTGGTGCATGCTTGTGCACACACAGAAGTGTGTTCGCAATTCGACCTCCAGTGAGAGGGAGAAGCGATGATCAATACAAACTAAAAGAAGAAACACAAGAAGAAAGATCTACAAATTTTGAGCGAATACAAGAAAAAAAACAAAAACATGAACTTCTTCTTTACTTAACTACATTAAGTCCAAAAAACAAATGCAAGATCCAGACATTTATGTCCACATATTTTGTGTCATACAATCCGTTTCAACTCAATCCTTACTAGTCAGTTATTTCAGCAAAAGCAGCATCAGCAAGTGCAGGCACAACATGCTCAGACAGACCAGGCAAAGCAACCCGTATCAGCTTCCTTATCCCCTTCTTTATAAAAGGCCAAGCAAGACCAAGAAGACCAGCAGCAAATTCCCCAATCCCAAAGTAATCACCCAGAAACGGCGCTATCACACGCCATGCACAAGTCACTGCAATCTTCATAAGCTGCTTTCCCTGACAATAAGAATATGTCAAGTGGGACTGCATAACGGGCTGAGTCAGCTCGAGCTCGACTCAAACTTACTGATCAAAACTCGACTCATTTATAAATGATTCAAGTTCGAGTTCGAGTTTCAATGTATGCTCTAAATGTTAAAGAGTCAACTTTGAGTTGTAAGAACTCAACTCATTTAAACTCGACTCGGCTCATCTACATAATGAAAGTTGAAATATGATGAGAGAATAATTAAGTGAGTAGCAACTCAACGTGTGAAAAAAAACCCAGATATGTTGAACAAAAAAAAATTAAACGAGTTAAATAAGTCAAGCTCGAGCTTGATATTGCATTGTCGAGTCGAGCTCAAGTCTATTCTATAGAGCTATAGAGCTCGTCTCAAGTTTGAGCCAAGCTCGAGCTTTTTGAGTTGAGTCAAGCTTGAACTGGCCCGGCTTATGTGCAGCCTTAATGTCAAGGGCATTCATTATAGGCTTCTTGAATTTATCTTCCAGCTCTAATGAGAAAAGCGAGTACCGTGAATCCATTGGATCCCACAACTGCAGAAGACTGTCCCTGATGAGGCATTTTCAGCAACTTCTGTGAATCTGCAGGCTGCCAATAAGATGAAAAGAAAGAGAAGAGTTAGAAACGTGCTTGGCAAAAGTGAAGCTGCTCCCCAGGGATTCAGGCTATTGAAGATCTGTGCATATTTAAAGAAAGCCAAGGCATGTGGGAGCGAGCAGGAAACTTGCCATAAAATCTTGAATGATGGAGTTCAAGAGAGAACAAGGAACGAGTCATTTTAGACCAAGTCTGCATGCATTATCGATACCAAGTAAATAAGAGGTGGACCATGCCACCATGCATAGACATTGACAGGCCTCTGCTAGAGGATGTACAATATTGTAAATTAAAAGAGGTATTAGTAACAAATTGGTTTGCGGCCGATATTGGCATGCATAACCATTTTTCTAATTTTAGTGTGAATTTAAAAATAATTCAAAATATTTTAATTGATTGAAAAAATAAAAAGTTAAAAAAATAAAATCTTGCACCTGCCTTATATAATGTGCAGAGCCACCTTGTAGTTAGGGGTGGGTATCGGGCCGGGCCTATTTGATATGTCGCAGTGTTTTTTGTCACATATAGTCTTCCAGCCTATTAGCATCCCGGATTGGCCCAGCAAAGCCTGCTTAATATTTAGTGTGATGGGTCAGCCTGGGTCCTTGGTTGTCGATGAAGGCCTTTAGTGTGATGGGTCAGCCTGGGTCCTTGGTTGTCGATGAAGGCCTGGCTTAAGAGTGAAATGAAAACAACCCAACCAATATATATATATATATATATATATATATATATATATATATAAAAGAAAAGTCAAGGCTGTTGGATATTGGGTAGTTGCTAGAAGACTAAAATTCAAAAAATTGTTATTAAAAGGACCATAAATAGTTGCTAAAGCGATAATATACCAATGCAGCGATAGTTTTTCAATGAAAATTTTTAAATCGCTATCCAACGAGGGTCACTATTGCTTGATAGTGATGATTTGTGGTCGACCCTTGCCAACAGGAGTTATTGTGGTGATGTGGGAGTTCAATCAGCGTCTTCAATGAGTCCTNGCTCAAGTTCACGTAGAATGAGTCAAGTTGACAACTTGACTGTCATGACCAAGTCCACCGGCATTATACCAGTTAATCAATAAGTCTGCCTCTAGAGAGAGAAAGGCTGAAGCCCTCTTCCTTTCCTCGCCCCAAGGGTCCAAAATGATGCATCGACATTGGATGTCTGCCTTCAATTAGAGAAATCTGGAAAACACCTTAAGCCATATTTGTTTACTGCCGATCAGCTCCGCTGATTTGAAGTCTCAATGGCAGAGCAAGAATTTTCTTATTGAGAGCATTGCTTCATGAATTTTCATTTCTTAAAAGGAGCTAGTAAACATAAATAAAGAAATATTTGAAGGCAATATATGTAGACAAAGGAAAAATTTTGCGGCTAGTGTGGGCAACTGCCCACATCAATCTATATGTGGCTTCCCTGTTGCTGCAGTTAGACCTCAAATCTACACCATGGATATGAGATCCCCGTTGCAAGACAAGCTCAAAAGCCTGAAATCCAACGTTTGTTTAAATAATGGATTTCAACCATCGTGGATTTGAATGTTTTTGAAGCACACTGAGGGAAAACAAAGGTTGCTTGAAGTTATTAGGAGCCGGCTGATTACTTCAGATCTTAAATTCGGTGGCCATGTTGTAAAAAAACTGTATTGGCTGACATGTTGGTTTTCTCACTAATTTTATAACTATACTTTTTGATTTTATGAATTAAAAAGTAAAATATTTAAATTAATTTCAAAAACTTAAAACGCTGAAAATATTGGCCTTGTACCTTATTATATATCAAGTGATACACACAACACCTGTATTGATGGGACTGTTGCCAAGTCTGATTTAATATTTTGACGACTTTAAATTTGTGGCCTTAACTCCTAACAAGCTGATGCTAGAGTCAAGATTTCCCTACTGGTCTCTAAATTATGTTTTGTCATAGAAGATGATTGGATATATATATATATATATATATATATATATATATATATATATATATATATATATATATATATATATATATATATATATATATATAGAGAAGGTATGTTAGTATCTAGCCTAACTTAAGAGTCTTTTCAGCTTATTGTTTTTCTTCCAATCATTCATTTTGAAAAGTCAAAAACCAAGATGATTCTTTAGAGTCTAACAACTAAAAGTCTTAAATTGAATAAATAGAATGGCCAATGAAAAGATTGTTTGGCCAACTCGCGATCCTTTGCTTGGCCTAGCACATCTGTCACTAAACCAGGGTAGGTTTTTTTCAGGATGGAGTTGGAAAGAAGTTTGCATAAAAACTTATTCTAGGAATTGAAGAAATGGAAAGAAAATCCAAATTTCCAAAACCTCCTTGTGTTTGTTGTACTTGGGTTTATGTTTCAGGAAATAAATTTCTTAGTTTGATACGAATGAAAGAAAAAAAAAAATAGTTGAATTAAGCATTGCTTGACAATCCAACGGCAACTTTTTCTATCCATAAACTTTTTTCCACCCGAAAGAAATTTCTGGAAAAAAACTTTTTGAAAGCCAACCCAATTTGTGATGCCCACCAAATAAGGCAAATATCAAATAACTGTCTGACTTTTGATTTTCATCAAAACGCCATCAGATACCCAAACCATAAGATTTGAATAGGCAAATTCACTGCTTCGGCTAAATCAGTTGTAAATTTGATAAAAAATGTTTAAAAATATTGTAAAAAATAAATAAAAACTAATCACATAAAAAAATCTTAAAATACTAAAAAATCAGTTAAAAGTTTACATGTGACCCCTTGAATTCTAACAACTTGGTTGCAGCCATTCTTAGGGCTAATTACCAATACTGCGGTCATTATAAAAATTCTCTTCCTTCTCTCTCAATAGCCACAAGATGACTTCTGCCTTTGACTAGCTCCTTTTCCCCCCTTCTTCCTCTAGCTTTTGTTCTTAGTTAGTTTCTGTTCTCCCTGTTATTTACTCTTGTTTTCTTTGCATTTTTTTTCTCTTTATGCTACTTATATCTTTGTCTTTTAAGTGATTGGAGACCTTCTCACTACATTTTTGTTTTGGAGAAACCTTCCGGAGAGGTCTGTGGGTGCGATTGTGCCTGCCCCTGTTACACGCTTCTCCGGCAGGCAACGATTCGTAACATTTGCACGCTTCAGAAAGAATAATAGTAAAATATACGCGCAAAGAATTATGAATCTACAGGAAAAACGAAAAGTAGTTGAAACCAACAAAGAGGAGACCGACGGAAAATCCAGCGAAAAATATTCCCACAAACCAAAATTCGTAATAAGTAAATCATTCAAAGAGAGAGAGAGAGAGAGAGAGAGAGAGAGAGAGAGAGAGGGAACTGCAATAATACAGGGGTTTCCTTATCTAGTTCCATTCATTCATCACCGAAACCGGATACCGGCGACAAGAAATTCCGGCGACCGAGCTCCTCCACTGTTTCCTCGAAGTTGGTGTCTCGGAAACGGAAGGAAACGTCACAGATAGGGAGGTAACCTGAGGCGCTCCTCTGCCAGCAACAATGTAGTAAGGAAGAAAGGAGAGGGAGAGAAAAACACAGATAATGAGAGAAGCGGGCCGATATATTTGATTGAACCATTGCATCCGTCGGGAATCTCCGAAGAATTCAACAGGGTTGGGAGAACCTTCTCGAGAAAATCCAACTATCCAAGGAGTAGCCTCAGCAATTTAAAATATGGAGTAGCCGTCTGTCCCCGAGACGGCCCAGAGTCGTACTGGAAAGAGAAAGAAACAGGTGGCGGCTTGTCCACAAGCTGATGGGCTTACTGGTAAGGCTGCACAACAGGTTTGACTGGAACTCTCTCGGAAAATCTTTATTGGAATTTATCTCAACTCGATATCGAGTTCAGATATAAGCTCAAAATGGTAAATGAGTCTAAGTTTGAGTTATAGGAGTTGGACTCGTTGAAACTCAACTACATATAATGAATGTTGAAATATAATAAGAATAATTAAATGACTAGCAATTAAAAATGGTTGTACTTGATGAAAGTTTAAGCGTTGAAGGTTATGTGAAATCTTATTGGGCTTATAAGAGGGCTGGTGAATTTCTAGGTTTAAAAATTAAAACTTCAGTGGCAAGTTAAAATCAGCTGAAACCAGAACCTAAGCTCAATGTGAAAGAAGAACAAGTAGTGACAGTTTGTATCAGGACAAGTTTAATACTCAAATCTAAAGTCTCTTTCGTGCATATAGTTGATGCATTTGAAAGTTCAATCTTATATTAAAAATTATGATAAGTATTTATGGGCTTATAAGGGCCCCTCCCAATGGATGCCATCATACTGTCCATTCCAATTTCACCAAACTGCTTGGATATAAAAACCAAAAAGGGCGATTTGAAGCTTGACAAGTCCCCATAATTGCATTTATCTTTCTTTCCTTTTCCCGTGTCTCCCGCTTTCTCCTCCTTCCCCGCTTTGTACTTATGCTTCTCGAGAGAAACTTATGTGCGCCTTACCAACCATGCAACAAAAGAGAAAAGAGAGATGACATACAAGTATGATCTCATTTTAGTCATTAACCATATAGACCCATGAAAATTCTTACACCAGTATGATGCATACAACCAGGTTTGATCTTTCTCCCTCTCGTTCACACCAAAGGAGATGACAGCGACAATTGGATCGACACTGCTCTCAAATCTGTTCTACATAGGAGAGGGGTGTTGAACAAACATATAACCAGCTTACCACCATGATTTGGTCCATTGATAGTCCAAGAGTTGTTCTTTCGACCTTAGAAATTAAGGCTTTTGGTTGGGTGTTTTGTTCTTGAACAACTGTCACAAAAAACATGTTTTATTGAAAAAAGACGTGTATAATACATCAAAATAGAGTCAATCGTATTAAATGTGAAAAAAACACATCTTTTTTTAAAAAAATCTCAGAAAATAAAAAACATAAAAAACACATATTATACGCATTTTTTTTGCATATTTTTATGATTTTTTATGTTTTTATAATTTTTAGGGTTTATTAAATGTTTTAAATTTTTTAAAAAGTTGCTGAGATTTTCTCAGATATACAACTTTGCTTTATCATACTCGAAAAATTCCTCGTTGTATAATACCCGTACTCTTTTTTTGTAACAATGATATAACCAATCTTTTTTAATGCCAAGAAGTTTTATTATTTGGTAACAATTGTAAAAAAATTCCTCGTTGTATAATACCCGTACTCTTTTTTTGTAACAATGATATAACCAATCTTTTTTAATGCCAAGAAGTTTTATTATTTGGTAACAATTGTAAAAACTTCGGCTGGATGTTTCCCAAAAAAGTTGTTGCCTGGAAGTAAAAACTTCTCTTGAACTATTAGAATCTATCTTTCAAATGCTCTTAAAATATTAAAATAGCACTAAAATATAGAACATGTCATATCGACATGTCATGTGTCATCCGAATTTTTGTCTAATCATATGGAGAAAGGAATACATGTTTCAACAAAGATTCAAAATCTTATGTAACATTTTGAAAATAAATCAAGCGGTATCTATAGCTATTACACCATTGTTCAGCCACAGCGGACACGGGCATTCTTTGTCAGTTGTTTGATGAATTTGCAGGGAACAAAAAGACCATGTCTATTTCATCCACGGTTTGTTTCGCGCCGTCCATTCTGTCCGTCATGTCTGATGTTTGTTTCGAGTTTTATTAATTTTATCTGTTCTGTTCACAAGTAAAATAGGGAAAAGCCAACGGCGGAGTGACTTAAACAGTCTGAAATTAGGCATTAATTATAATTAAAGTTTAATTTCATCCACCTTTTAATTTGCAAGTTCATCAAAGAGCTTAAATGGTGGTTCATATTGAAATGATAAACAAAGTTCTCTCCAAGTGTTGAAAGAAGAATTAGCATGTCATAGCTTGATGTATATGGAAGCTGAGGAACTCAGTAACAGGAGTGATATCCAACGAGATGCAGCCAAAGTGCATCACAAGCTTGTTGGAACAACTACAATTCATTTTTAACCACTACAATGCACTTTTAGTGAGGCTGGAAGCAGGGGCGGAGACAAAACATTTTCATGAAGCGGGCCGAATTAAATGTTCGAAATTTTGACTATGGCCGAAATATCGTTTTTTAAAATTTTATATAAAACAAGTAAAGTTTTTAAAATTTACATGTAAATTTAATAAAAAATGAGGTGGGGCCAGGGCCCATGCAGGCCCTACCTTCGCTTCGCCTCTGTTGGAAGACAAGGCAGGGCTGAATATCATCTGGATGAACACATTAAACAGTAGCTACAGTCCACATTAGTTTCTTTTCCCTCTCATGTTGTTTTCAATCAAAGATTATAAACCTACTGCTTGAGCTGTTGATGCGCAAGATTGTTTAGTTGTACTAGATTCTTCAAAAGAACTTACTTGTGAAGACGAAGAACAAGCTTCAAAAGACAAAAACTTAGTGCTCACTCCTTCATTCACCAAACCAATGTCCTTCGATGTATATTCTTTTCTGCTTGGCAATTTGACCGTCAAACAGTGGAAACTAGCACAATCACCAACACTGTCATCGCAAGGGCTCGTTTCCTGAATTTCTGCCTCTTCAATGGATGCTGATGAAATGGTTTCTGTAGGTCATTTGTTATGCCTCAACCCTTTCCTTTTGAGCTTCTCCCGTGAACTGCTTTCATGTTTCACTACCTTAGTAAAATCCATAACCAAATTGCTTGAATCATATGTGCTAGAGCTATATGGGTCAGACAAAACCAGAAGAAACATTGTTTTGCCAACGATCAGCAGAACGCTCAGTGATCTTGTTTTGAAGCTTTCCTGCAACCCAGTTTCGAGCATGACCAATAACATTTGCAGCAGAACTTCATAACAAGGTTACTAAATGGTCTGCTGATTGTTGGCAAAAGATTGATGATTCATCAAATGTTTCTTTTGGTTTGTCTGACCCATATAATTCGAGCACATCTGACTCAAGCAATCAGATTGAGGATATTACTATTCTAGAGAAACGAGGAAGAAAATTGCTGAAAAAACCCAAGAGAAAAGGGTTTCGACATAACAAAAGATCTTTAGAAATCTTTTCATCAGCTTCTCTTGAACAGGAATGTGTGCATGAGATGAGCTCTTGTGGTGTCGGTGATGCAGATTGTACGAGTTGCTAAGCATAAAAGAAGATGCACAGCTGGATGCTTTGGTGAATGAAGGAGAAAACTAATATTTTCTGCCTTTTAAAGCATGTTCTGCAACTTCAAAGCAAGTTCTCTGGAAAAATCTAGCATAACTAAAAACTCTTGTGCATCCATAGCTTAAGATGTTGCTGCATAATCTGTGATTGAAGACAACATAAGGAGGACAAGAATCTCTTATGTCAAAGCTTGTTTGTAATACGCACTCGATCGAAACGAAATGCTCATTCGATAAACTTTTATGTACCCATTGAATGTTGAAAACTTTGCCAAGGAGGCAATTTTATATCCAAGGAGCCTTTGTTAATTTGCTATATAGTATGTCTAAGACGTCCTTATTTGCTTATTAGCTTCTGGCTCTTAAGCAAGGCCTTGGATGTCTTGGAATCTCTCCTCAAGGAGGTATTTATAGTTTAAAAAAAGGGGTGAAACTCTTCAACTTTAGATACAAGATTCAAGCTTTTGCTTTTTAGGAAGCGTTTTAAAAAATGTGGCCCAAAAACTTAAGGTAAGTGAACCAATTCTTTCCATTTACGAAAAAATTGAGAAATCCTTACCAAATAATAATGGATTCCAATCATCAAAACCAAAATTGAAAATATATTAGGAATAAAGTTTTAGCCTTTTTGAAAGCCTTTTCAGAAGTGTAGCCCAAAAAACTTTAGGTAAGTAAACCTGTTCTTTGCATTTTTAAAAATTTGAGAGATTGTTGCCAAAAAAAAAAGAAAAAGGATTCCCAAAATTAAAGCCATGACTGCAAATTGATTTTTGATTTCTTGAGCATCTATGTTTTTTTGTTTCGAGCAAAATCATTTGATTCACATGCATGTGGTTATAAACTTAGATAAATGAAGGATATAAATGCTATATTTGATCATTCTTTCAAGAGATCTACCATAGTTTCATCAAAGAAATTAAGTCTTCCACCAAGAGACCTAAGTGTGATCATAAGAAATAAAACTTGTTTGTAAAGGGGTTGGTGCAAGGGCTCGGGAGTAGGGTGAGGAGGAGGTCTGACAGTCTCCGTTTCGAATTCAAACCTTTTGTGCTGCAAAAAAGAAAAAAGTACTGATATGCAAATAGTGCGTAGCAAGGGCACCACCCTGAAGCACCATGAAACAAACCCTAGGGGAATGATGGGTAGGGGAGAGGGGAGGCTTCAGTCTTCACTCGGGTGGTGGGATTAGCCTCTTGCTCACCGGGATGGAGCACAAACACAAAGAGTGAGGTGTGTTCAAGCTCAATTACTACGGCTCAATTTCTAGACAAGTCTAGACCAAGTTGCATTAATCTAAATAAGATGGGTAATATTAATAAAGATGTATGCCGTCCATAAGATACATGTATTTAATCTAATACTTATTGGAAGTTGTGTATGTAACGTGCATATTAATGAGCTTGTGAAGCAGTCCTTCATCACTTTCAGATGGTTAAATGTGTCAATAAGCTAAGTTTACTTGTCGAACTAATTTGGTGATCACAAACAAGCATTTTTTGCAAGAGGAACGGTCAGTAACTTCACTCATTTTCCGGCCAGATATGTGGAGACAAAAGCTGCTTGGAACATCAGTTCATGATCTTGGGTTAGTAAGGGAGATTTGATAAGCATGTCTATCCTAAGATATTGTTCTGTTTTAATAGTTTTTGGACTTAATTATGACCGAATTGTGCATAGACCACAACTGTGGTTGCTGCTTTCGATTGTCAATTGAATACGCCTTAAATGTCGTAATGTTGGCAAGACAGGGCATATAAGGGCGTCCACTACCTTCAGTGGTTTAAAGGTTCTCAGGTTGCATTTTTAGCGATGTTGTCTCAACAAATGTTACTAAAGGTGAGGTCTTCAGTGATGTTTATGAAGAGTCGTCAATAAAGGTCCGTTGCCTTGGGGGTCTTTAGTCACGGTTTTCTACATAAACGTCACCAAAGGCCCTCTTATGTTTTTAAGAAAAAGTTACTGAAGGCAAACTGTTGGGTGTCCAGTCGTCATCGGTGATGTTTCCAGGAAACGTCACAGTTGGTCATTGGCTTCAAGTGATGTTTTTTGAAGAAATGTCGAAAAGATTTGAGTCTTAAGTGGCGTTCCCTGACGACGTGCCAGTAAAATCTTTGCCTTCAGGGCCAGACGGAATGGGGGCTCGCATGGGCCTTAGCCCTGCCTCAATTTTTTTTTTTAACTTTACATGTAA
Source organism: Nymphaea thermarum (assembly GCA_011799765.1). NCBI lineage: Eukaryota > Viridiplantae > Streptophyta > Magnoliopsida > Nymphaeales > Nymphaeaceae > Nymphaea > Nymphaea thermarum. The sequence goes on along the minus strand of JAANDH010001979.1, from coordinate 1,553 downwards.
ATTTTTGAAAATTTTGTTTATCTTATTTAAAAATTTTGAAAAATGATATTTCAACTCGTGTCAAAATTTAAAAACTTTAATTTGGGCCACCTCATGAAATTTTTTTGGCTTCGCCCGTCTGTCTTAAGTCTTCAGTGACGTTCCTTGAACAATGTTAGCGAAGGTAGTAACTTCAGTAAAGATCCTGATTTTAGTTTTTTACTATGCGTCAGTAATGGTCATGTGAAATTTTTGGAAATGTAGGAATCTCTCTTGACAAATTTTCTATGTAGACGTTGAAAAACACTCTAAAACCCTTCCTTTCACCGTGGGTTTTCCCTCTTCCCGACGATGCTTCTAGGCAATTTCAGTAAGGGAAGACCTCCATATCATCGACGACCGGGCGGTGGAAATGAGAAAGAGTTTAGGGCAGGGAGAAACAAGAGAAATGAATGGATTGCCCTGATGGGTCGTTCCATAGACAGATAGTTTCCCCCATCCAACTTCGCGACTGCCACGCTCGGCATCGCCGGTGGGCCTGCCGGGCCTCGGCGAAGTGACTTGCTTTGCTTTTATGAATATACTTTCTGATACACTTTTATATTGGCTAAGTTTAGTTCACATGGTTAGCACTTTTAGTTCTTTTGACCAATATGGCTGTTGTTTTTCACTTTTTATGTTAATCTTCTCTGCCATTTATAATGATAAAAAAACTCCAAACGAGCAGGATTCGTAGTTTTTATTGTTGAATATCTGTTTGTGCCAGGGTTGCTGATCAGGATCCCCTATACGGCTATATGAACAGATAAGTTTCAGTTTATTTTCGCTATTGCATTCTAACATGAAGAGGACTTTTGGTGATAGTTGTCAATAGCTCTTAACGACTGTTGTTAGTTTTGAAACGCGTTCCACAGTCACCACTTTAGAAATAAATAAGCCAAGGGAAAAGCGGCGGTGACAGAAACCTCGCTAAAAGATTTTTCTTTTTGTTCCTCTTGTTTTTCTAACTTTTTTTGGATCTATACCAGGGAAGAAAATCACCGGTATATTTTCTATTGCCAATGATGGGCAGAGAACCGCTGCCAATGATACTTACTAACAACCATCTTTTTCCTCACAAAAGATTTTTTCATAGCAGCAGGGTAGCTAACCAGGAGCGGAGTCAGGATTTGTTGCAAAGGCGGACCAAATGGGACTGGGTTTTGTGGGTTGAATTTGGGTAGGGCCAAATTCAACTTACATTTAAAAAATACATATAGGCGAAAAAAAAAATTCAATTTTTACATTATATTTTTTTTTTCATTTGTTAGGGTGAAACCATGGCCTCCATTAGAGGCGGAGCTGGGGCGACTGCATTAGGTATGGTAAGGGCCTTCACCTTCCTATTTGGAGCATAGGGAAGAAACATAAGGCCCCTGCTAGAAAAATGGGGCTACTTTGGCTGTCCCTCCACAAGGGTCGGCCATGAACTTTAGATGTTCACATGAGCTCCATAACGGCCCGTGGTAAATGAGACGGTTTTCTTTAAGTGTTCCATGAACCATCTTAAAAATTAAGATAAATTTATAAAACAC
>JAANDH010001978.1:0-21649 GCA_011799765.1 Nymphaea thermarum | reverse complement strand
GAAAAGTCATGTCTCTTGGAAACTAGAGACCCCTTATGTAACTCCTCTTGTAAATTGTGTGGAAGGATCACTATATAAATGGGTTGTGTGAGAATGTAACTCTCACCTCCCTTCCTCATTTCTCTTTTCCTACTCTCTCTCTTATCTTTCCTTTGCTCAATCTGGACGTGGGTTATACTTCGACACCCTAAATCTAACAGTATGTTGGGTAAACTGGCTCCCGGGACAAAGTCTATAGCATGTTGAACATCCTGGTTTGGTGGCAATCCATGTGGCAGATCATCCGACATAATATCCTGAAACTCAGAAAGGAGTGTTGCTACCTCTTTTGGAATGCTAGATGAGATCACAGACACATGTTTAATAACCAAAGCGTAACAAAATCCGTCTTCTTCACAATAATCCAAGAATTCTTTATGAGATACTGCCACAAACGTAGAAGGTTGTACTTGACTCCCAACTCTCTGGGTTGTGGCTTCCTTACTGGGCAGCAGGACGACTCTCTGGCCCTTAAACCTAAAGGATCTAGCACTGAGGTAGAATATAGGGCAATGGTTGCAGGCACAACTGAAGCTTCATGGTTACGTCATTTGCTTGGGGAACTCTCACTTCCCATTGCTCAGTCGTTTCTATTTTGTGACAACCAAAGTGCGATAAAGATTGCCTTCAATCCTGTTCTACATAATCGCACTAAGCATATAGAGATAGATCAACACCTCATTCGTCAAAAGGTTGCGGAAGAGGAGATTGTTCCCACTTATATAGCCACGTCTCAACAAGTGACTGATCTTTTTACCAAGGGACTCACAGGCCACCATCTATGGGAATTGAAGAACAAGTTGTGCATGATCAAACCACATGCACAACTTGAGGGGGGCTGTTAAGTATGTACGATGTGGATCGGGTCACCTAGACCCAACCCATTTGATCCACACACCCAACCCATCATGGGCGGTGGCATACTTGCAAATCTTAATGTTATATTATGTATTTTATATTGTACCCTAAATTGTGATTAGTATATAATGATAACAAGAGGCCTATGTCACACAGACTCGCCTAAATAGGTCGAGTACCCGTGTCGACTCGCCGACACGGCGACTCCGACACGGCGACTCGGCTAGACACAGCTAACATTAAAAATTAAAAATTTAATGTTTTTTTTTTCATTTTATCAATTTTTTATGATGCATTTAGTTATTTCCATGAACAATCCTTTCAAATATTCAGTATTTTTGTGATAAAACACATTTTCTCACAAGATTGTACTATTAATTTAATGTTTTTTTAATCTTATCATTTTTTAGAATATTTAATGTAGCCGTGTCCACGTATCTGAAAATTTTGAAAACTGCCGTATCCGCACCCGTATCCCCGTATCCGCACCCGTATCGCATCCGCACCCGTGTGACATAGCAAGAGGCAGATTATTGCTGCTCTCTTTCATCTCTCTCTTGCTTGGACGGGCAGCCTTCTTCTCTCTTCCTCTCCTCTTCCTCCTCTCGCATCTAACTCCATCCGGTGGTTTGGTAAATCTTACACTGGTGTAGTTCAGCTAGGTTTTGAAAATATATGTTAATGATTTCTGGAATTTGGATGATGTCGTCAAAGACTTTTGAAAAAGATGAGTTTTTGCGGGAATGTCAGAAACAACTTTCACAAAAAGTTGACTTTCTGATGTTCTTGCCTCTTGTACACATTTTTCTCTTTCATATGAAAGCTGGGTTTTTTGGGTCGTGATGATACCTTTTCTGGACATTGTAGGTTTTTTTTGTCTCCACTGTTTGTAGGAGATCGACAACTTCATCCAGCCTTTTAGTTTGTTCAGAGTGTTGATCAAGTACCTTTACTTTATTGCCAACTTCTCTTGTTCTTTGCAGAAATCGACCAACATGTCGATTGCTTTTGAAAGTTCTTTCACCATGCTATCCATTTAGTATTGATAGGAGGCCAGAGAGGATCTCTGCAATGTTGTTATCTTTTCCCTTGATACGCTCAAAAGTGATTTGAGCCGAATAATTTGATATAGTATCTCTGAAATTCAACCATTTTCTTGTAGAAGATTTTTTCCTTACCTTATTGAAAGGAAAAGCAAAATGGCAATTCTTTAGGAAAAGTCAGGACTTGTTTGAAAGGTCAGAACTCATTGCAATTGTATGCCATTAGTACTCACGTGACCAAAAATGAGATGCGTCTGATGTAATTGAGCATGAAACTTTACAATAGCTTCACAGTCAGTTCGAATATAGAATTGTTTTCGAAGTATAAATAATTCATAGGATTTCTAGGCATAAGAGATAGCTAAATAATTCAATGTCTATTGACGAAATGTTTCATTTTTCCATAAATTTTCCCTATGAATAACGACATATTTCTTTGGTTGCTTTTGAATCATACTTGGAGGATTTAGCTAATAAAACTGCGCCCCTCCCAAGATGTGATCCGTCTATTTGGACTATTAGATAGTCTGAACTAAGTGGTAGTCTGAGGGGTTTTAGTTTACCAACCAAATGTTTAATCTTTTTTAGTTATTCCATATCTGAAGAATAGAACTCCACTAGGTTTTAACTTAGCATATAGGCCAGCAACTTGATGGTGTAGTTGTGGGATTTATGTTCTGGCATAGTTTAGGATGCCTAGGAACTGTTGGAGTGCCTTTTTCTCTTCTACTTTGTCTGGGAATTCTTTGATAATTTTGTTTATAATGTGAGTTTGAAGATTTATGTATGCAGTTCCAATTTCTGTCCCAAGGAATTTGATATGGGTTTGGAGTATACACACTTACTCAAGAACAAATTAAAGATTTACAAGAACAACTAGTAAAGAAAACTCCTACTTTAATGCACAAAGAATTTAATCCAACAGATCTAACAGGCTTCCTTCACAAAGAAGAATCCGTAAATTCCTCCACTAATTAATGGTACAGTGTAAAATAACAATAGGAAAAACAATTATTGAAACCCAAGCTTTAATTGATACAGGATGTACAAATACCATTTTAGATAAATCCCTAGTAGATCCAAAAAATATAAAACAAATAAAAAGGCCTATCCTGGCAGAAACAATGGCAGGAATAAAAATTTCTTATTCTGAATACATCCCAAAAGAATTGGTTAAACTTCAACTTGTAACCATACAAGAAAATTTAACCCAATCTATTGATTGCCCAAAAATTTGTGTTAGAGATTTAGATATTCATCCTACATATTTTATTATTGGCCTACCTTTTCTTATAGGATGCCAAGTAGGTATAGTTATTTCTAAACAAGGAATGCAATCCACAGGGATCCTAACACCACTTTTAACGTTGATTACATCCCCCTACTGTTACTCCATCTTTCGCGCCAGCAAAGTGTGGTGGGATACCTACAAATTGCATAACAGATCAAGATTGCACTGCCCTGTTAAAGGACAATGCAAATAAAAGCATCAAAAGCATCTAGATTTCGTATAATAAACATTAGTAGATAGACAATACCTCTCTACCTTTGTAGAAAGCGAAGTAAAATATCTGATTCCTTGCGAAGGGCTAACAGACATAGACCTTTGCAGGTTTGAACAACCCAAATATCTCTTAGACAATAAAAGAATAATAAACTGTCCTAACCAAATTGGCATTCATTCTAGTTACCGTGGACTAGATGATATTATCTCTAAACTCTCTAAACTAGAAATTCTAGGAGAAAATCCTCAGAGACATTGGGAGAAAAATAAGATGATTTGTAAACTAGACATAATAAATCCAAACTTGAACAATAAAACAGCAAATATAAAACATTCTCTTGAAGAAGAAAGAGATATAGAAGTGCATATTACAGAATTACTCAAGCTAAAAGTTATTCGTATGAGTACAAGTGCACATTGTTCATCTGCCTTTATTGTCAACAAGCATTCCGAACAAGTTCGTGGAAAAACCAGAATGGTCACCAATTATAGAAGACTAAATGGCAATACAAAGGATGATAGATGAAACATCCCCAACAAAGATACCTTCATCCAAAAGATACAAGATAAAAGATATTTTTCAAAATTTGACTGCAAAAGTGGGTTGCAAGAATAAGGGAGGGCAAATCCATGGAATGGACAACTTTTACATGTCCACGAGGTCACTGCGAATGGTTAGTAATGCCTTTTGGCTTAAAAAATGCACCAAGTGTTTTTCAAAGAAAAATGGATAATGCACTAGAAAAATGCAAAGAATTCTCCATCATTTATGTTGATGACATTCTTGTTTTTTCTAAAACAAAAAATGAACATATTAAACATTTGAAAAAAATCTTCGAAATATTTGAAGAACAGGGTATTATTGTTTCAAAGAAAAAAATGGAATTACTCCAAAGTATTGTGACAGAAAACGCGTCTTATTTGAAAAAAACGCATATAATACGTGAAAAATAAGTCAGCTGTATAAAATGTGAAAAAAACGTTTTTTTGAAAAAAACACCAGAAAATTAAACACGTGAAAAAACATGTATTATAAGCGTTTTTTCATATTTTTTATGTTTTATAATTTTTGTGATTTATTAGATGCTTTAAATTTTTTAAAAATTTGCCGAGATTTTCCTGAGATATTCAACTTTGTCGTATTATACCTGAGAAATTCCTCACCGTATAATACCCGTACATAATATACATGACAATGATAAAAAGTATTATTTTTTCCTTTTCTGGTAAACCCTATGATTAGCAAACTAACCGAAAGGAAGCTGTCCTCATTTTAAATTTGTGTCTGTACATAACATATATAGTGTATAGTTATATAGTTATCTGTCTGTTTCTTGCTTTGTGTATGCACTATGCCTTTTAGGTCATTAGGTGTACCAGGAAAAGTCAGTGAATCTGAGTTATCAAAATTTCAGGTGACTACTGCTCAATTTTTGGACTCTTTGTCTCTATCGCTGAGCCATAATTCAGTATATGCTGGTTCTTTCGCGAAGCTCATGCTCACAAATCCTTCTCCAGCAGGATATTTGCAATCATTGGCTGAGTTGACTAATATCGGTCACTTAAATTCTAATCATACCACACCAAATATTCTACCAATAATTTCAAATATTCCATCTCCTTTTGGAACACGGATTGGGAATCCGGCAGAAATGGTTTATCCAGAGCGTGAACTTCCTCGCATGCCTCCTTGGTTCAGCCGTTTTGGTGCTCAGAAGCTATACAAGGCAGTTTCGGGGATACTTAGACTCATTTCTGTTTCTTTGATTATAGGTAATTCTTTCTCCTTCTTGCTTTATTATCCAGTTTAATTCTTATATGGCATGGAAACTTGAGTGCTTATATTGTGGTTAAATAATTTGGCTAGACTGCAGAGACGAGGTTGTCTTATCCAGTCTTATTGAAATCCCTCTGGAGTATCTGCGTAAATTGATCTTTGAGCTCCGGCAGAAGGACTACAAAAAGGAAAGTTGGCATTCTTGGTATGTGGGGACTGGTTCAGGTAGATTGCTGCGCCAGGCGAGCACTGCAGTATGTGTTATAAATGAAATTATGTATGGTATATCTGGCCAGTCACGCAACTTGTACATTGATATGTTTGAGAAGTCTGGAAGGAAATTGGCTGGAAAACAGTGGCATTGGAAGGGAGAAACTGCACAGAGCATTGGGACAGAGAGAATGCCTGCTAAATCTGCCGTTCAGCAGTCTGTTAATTGGATGTCTTCTAAAAGAGCTGATGCAAAGAACCAGGCAATTGATTGTATTGGGAACATTTTGCATGAATATTTATCTCAAGATATTTGGAGCCTTCCGGTGGACCAAAGTTCCCTAAACAGAAGTGCTTGGGAAAATTTGGCTTCCTATTTTTTCCAGGATACTTCAATGCTACAGCAGGAAGGTTTTTGTTTCTAACAAGTTCATTCATTTGCTTCTGTTTTAAATTAGGATATTTTTTTATGTCCTCTAACATTGGTTATCATTGTGGTGTTATCATGCAGGTTATAATTGACGGCTTGGGCGTATTCAGCGTGTCTCTTGGGAAGGATTTTAAAAGAAGTGGATTTTTGCTGGATTGCCTTTACCTCTTGCTGGAGAACCTTATCTGTTCAAATGATCAAATAAAACGTGCTTCAGATGCTGTCTTACATACACTTTCAACTTCTTTGGGGCATACAAATGTGAGTTCTCTGAGTTCTTGTTCATGCTTTGTTGTAAAATTGGCTGCTTAGCATGTACTTAATAGATATTGTGCATTAACTTTGCAACAGGTAAGGGATATGGTCGTTGAAAATGCAGACTACATTGTTGATTCTTTGTGTCGCCAGCTAAGACATCTTGATCTCAACCCTCAAGTTCCTAATGTGATTGCTGCTGTGCTTTCCTACATTGGGATGGCTCATGATATATTGCCATTATTGGATGAACCGGTATCAATTTGACCAATCTTATTAGCAGTTTATGTTGAATTGGAGTCACTATTAAATCCTATATATTTGCTTTAGGCCTAACTTTTCAAAATAAAGTTTCTGGAGTTCATTCTGCAGCACAACTTTCCCAAAACTGTATAACGAGCTGGTCTGGTCACTTTTTTCTTCTTTGGTTCCTTTTCAGTTTTGGGTGCAAGGTTTTGAGCATAGAGTATGAGAATATGTTTAGAAAAGAAGCTGTTTTGTAATATATGTTGTGGACTTTTTGTAGTTGATATGATGATGCTTTCACCACTAGGCCTGTGAAACAGAAACTGACGAATTATCTATTTATCTGCAGTCTTATGTCTTGTTTCCGTGATTCTATTTGTCCTTGTCTCAACAGACACCTGTTTTATGCATATATTTGGACATGATACATGAAAATTTTTCTCTTCTTGCATGTTTGGGCTAAAAAGTAATGCACCAAAATTGAATTGCAGGCTAAGGAACAATGCATTATGAATTGCCTTATGAATCCTTTATTATCGCAAATTATGTTCTACATAGTAAAAAAGCTAATCATCCTGTATTTGGGCCATCTGACATGGATTCTGCAGAGTGTAACATATGGAAGATGATGTGATATTGTTCTTTGTTATTATTGATATCTGTGCTTCCCGTTTGCGGATGGGTGCTGATGCTTTGTAGGACGAGTGGGGTACTTCTTGTTCTTTCTTTGCTTGCTTTTCTCCTTCTATGTCTTTCCTGTCGTAGTTTCCTTTTTCTTTTTGTTGCATTTTTTTTCCTTTAATTTTTGAGCCATCAACAAGTACAAAGCCACTGCAAGCCTCACTATTGTACCATTTGATGCAGATAATTTCCAAATCCTGATATGTAGAACTTGGAACTGCTGAACTGTGGAACTATGGGATTAACACTAAATAAGCAATGTAATTGAAAGCACAACTAAAATTTAAGAAACTAGAGAAAGATTTTGATTCATAGCTTCGACATCCAAACTTACAAAATGAGGCCCACGTCCCTGGAAATAGGGAAAAGTGTGGACCTTGCATCTGGATCCATTTAAATGAGATCTGAATATTTCTTAATCCAATTACACTTGACTTGGATTTCGTGTATAAATAAAGGTCCAAAGAAAAACAAACACCAAAAATTATCCATTTACAAATGTAGAACATTGAATTCTCTCAGTATTTTCAGGTCTGATATATGATAACTCCTGTGTCACAAATGCCTTATGTTTGATATCTATATTGTTCCCCCTTATCCATCTGATGTTACAATGTGGATCGAGGATGTACTGTGTTCAAAATATGAGGTTGTCACATGTTGCTTGATCTCTTTTGCATTTTTTTCTGTTTATTTTGAATGGAACTTTAGGTTTTTGTGTTCCTCTCTAATGCATTATTAAGATTAACGAATCTTAATCCAACTGCATCCACAACTAAGCTAATCACTATACTTAACACTAACTATAACTTGGGAAAGAGAAGAACAGGAGAGAAAAACATCAAACTATTTCTTTAAGCAAGCGACTATACTAACTGGAAGAAGAGAGAAAACTCAAAGGGATTGCATTTTTTTCAACTGAATCACCGTCAACAAAATGAACCAAAGTCCCTTTATATAGAGGAAGGGATGGATTACGGATCTGGATCCGTTTACAAGTACTAAAAAAGCTAACTTGACCCAGTTACAAGATTTGGTCATGCTTTCATCTTGCATTAGTCTCCCCTAGTTCGAAAAGAGTCATCCTCGACGAGTTTAAATCTTTCATTCTGTCAAAATGATTCTTCACCTTAGAGAGTTTGGACAAGGTTTGGATCTGCTGAACAAAAGGTCCCACCGTTCGCCTACGTATGCTAAAGTGGTGGTCTGCTCACTATCTTCTGATGATGATCAAGGTGGCGGCTTTGGAGAAGGAACAAAGCTTGGATATGATCTATGGGCATCCTCAAATCAGATCCAATCTCAAATGATGGAACAAATTGATTTGGATCCTAATTCAAACCCTTATACCCGCGAATCAGGTGATACGGACCCGAATCGGGTCCAACATCCGGTTCTACTGGAACCGGTCCCAAATGGGACTGGCCCAATCCCATGAGCGCCTCGAGCAGTAGCTCGAGGCGCCGCTCGAGTTTTCCCCCTTTCGCTTCAAACAAAGGTGGAAGGGCAAACCAGAGGGCGGAAGGTAGGCGCGCACCGCTACCCAACCATCCCGTTTGAGGCCGGAAGGCGGTGGAAGGCCGCTACCTGTTGCATCCGGTCCGCCAGCGGGTGGTGATTCCAGGGGCGGGGCTGGTTTGGGTGGCGACACCTTCAGACTTTGCCCACAAGGAGCAGGCGGAGAAAGGGCTGTTCTTTCGCTGTTGGATTCCGTCGTCTTCCCGGCTGGAATTGTGCAGGCTGGTGAACTCTTCTCCTCCTGATGCCTTCCCACAACAACGGCGGGACTCATTGTCGGCTGCTCGAGAAGAGCTGCAATCACCTTCTCTCCTTCAGTTGAATTGAAGAATGGGGCTCGCGTGGGTGGCAAAGTCCCCTTGCTGCTAGCCTCCACCAGCGGGAGGCGGGGCACCAGATTCTCTGGCTCCCTCAACGGTGATGGCATTCAACACTCCCTGCCCACCGGTGGACAGTAGACTCACTAGTGGGGCTGGAGCTGTTAGAGGTGGACGAAACAGAGGTTGTTCCCCTGCCGCCGGACGATCTCCCGACTTCTTTACTAGACGACGACGTAGTGACCAGCCTTCGTCACTCCTCCGAACGCTCATCCTCAACCATGGTTGGGTTCACTGCTGTTCGACGGTGAAGTGGCGGGGTCGCTTTCTCGTGGGTTGAAGAAGACGACGATCGGCCCACCATCAAGGGAAGTTCATGAAGATTTTGTGTGTTCTGCAAAATAGTGCATAACATTCCTCTGATCTCGTCCCTGACTCATCAAACCTTGCTAAGATTTGTTGTACTCGTTCCTTCATTAACGGCAGAATTTTGCTCCTCTTAAAACCTCGCTTTGATACCAATTAATACATAATTAAGATTAACGAATCTTAATCCAACTGCATCCTCAACTAAGCTAATAACGATGCTTAACACTAACTATAACTTGGGAAAGAGAAGAACATGAGAGAAAAACAACAAACTATTTCTTTAAGCAAACGACTATACTAACTGGAAGAAGAGAGAAAACTAAAAGGGATTGCATTTTTTTCAACTGAATCACCGTCAACAAAATGAACCAAAGTCCCTTTATATAGAGGAAGGGATGGATTACGGATCTGGATCCGTTTACAAGTACTAAAAAAGCTAACTTGACCCAGTTACTAGATTTGGTCATGCTTTCATCTTGCCTCAATACCTTCATGAGTGTCATGACGCAAGTCCTTCTGCCGTATATTGGAAAGTTTGTTGTAGCGTACTTCGATGACATTTTGGTTTTTAGCTTCACAATTTCTGATGTGATCTGCGTCAAGAAATGTAGTTTCCTCACTTCGAACCTTGTCTTCTTGGGGTTCATTGTTTTGTCAGAAGGAGTGCAGGCTGATCCCTCTAAGGTGCAAGCTGTCATAGACTGGCCAACGCCGAGAACAGTGAGCGATGTTAGGAGTTTTCATAGTTTAGCCACTTTCCACCGGAGATTCATTCGAAACTTCAGCACCGTCATGGCTCCTATCACAGAGTGTCTCAAGGGTGAAACCTTTAAGTGGACCCAAGCGGCCGAGGATGCCATTTGCAATATCAAGGATCGTATGACTCATGCCCCCGTATTGGATTTGCCATACTTCACTAAGGTATTTGAGGTAGAATGTGATGTCTCCAAGGTTGGAATTGGAGCTGTGCTTAGTTAGAACAAAAGGTCAGTCGCTTTCTATAGCGAGAAGCTAGCAGAGCAAAATGTCAGTAGTCTACCTATGACTTGGAGTTCTACGTTGTTGTACGGGCCCTTCGATATTGGAGACAATATTTAATCTACAAAGAATTTGTTTTGTATACAGATCATGAGACACTTAAGTGTCTCCATAGCCAAAAGAAGATGAGTGCTCGTCATGTCAAGTGGGTTAATTTCATGCAAGAGTATACCTTCTCCATTCACCACCAGTCAGGGAAGCTCAATAGAGTTGCAGACGCCCTCAGTAGAAAGAACAACCTGTTGATGTCCATGTCTGTGGAGGTAGTCGGATTTGAAAGTTGCATGCAGACGCCCTCAGTAGAAAGAACAACCTGTTGATGTCCATGTCTGTGGAGGTAGTCGGATTTGAAAGTTGCAAGGACATGTATCATGCTGACCCGGATTTCAGCCACATTTGGCCCGAGTGCTCTAGTACGTCTCAACCCCTGGACTCTAAATTTTCCATTCACAATGACTACCTTTTCCGTGGGAATAAGTTGTGTATCTCTCATTACTCATTACGATTACAACTTATTGCAGAACTCCATGGTAATGGAATGTCGGGGCATTTTGGGCAGGACAAAACATATTCTTTGATGGATGAACACTACTATTGGCCCAAGATGAGGAAGGATGTCATCAAGTTTGTTCAATGTTGTCGTACTTACCAAATCTCAAAAGAGCATAGTCAAAATAGTGGCTTGTATACCCCCCCTGCCTATTCCGGATAGGCCTTGGGAGCATGTTTCTATGAATTTCATTGTTGGACTTCCCAAGACGGTCATAGAGTAGATTCAATCATGGTGGTTTTAGACAGATTTTCGAAGATGGCCGTTTTCATTCCATGCAAACGGACGACAGATGCGTCATTGGTTGCCTCTTACTATTTCAAAGATGTGGCACGGTTTCATGGACTTCTCAATCACATCAGATCGAGATACGAGGTTCTTGAGTCATTTCTGGCGTTCACTATGGTCTCTGCTTAATACTAAACTTCAGTTCAGTAGTGCTTACCACCCTCAGACCATGGCCAAACCGTGGTAGTCAATAGAATTGTAGGAAACTTACTCAGGTGTCTTGTAGGAGAAAATACCAAAACCTGGGACTTAGTGCTACCACAAGCTGAGTTTGCATATAATAACTCAATCAACCGTTCAACTCGGAAGTCTCCTTTTCAAGTGGTATATGGTCGGTCCCCAAACCATGTTGTTGACTTATCCCCGGTACCAGGTGCTGGAGAACATGCTCTGGCGGCACTGGATGCTATTGAGTATATGCGTGATGTCCATAGTCAAGTGAAGCAGAAGCTCCAGGAGAGCTATGAAACCTACAAGTCCCGTGTTGATCAGAGTCGTCGAGATGTCAACTTTGAAGTGGGTCAACAAGTTTGAGTTTACCTACGACCTGAGCGATGTCCTCTTGGTACCTATAGTAAGTTAAGTCCTAGGAAATATGGCCCTTTCCGTATCAATCGTGGTCTAGGAACAAATGCTTATATGCTTGAGCTTCCTGAAGATTGACAAATTTCGTCGATCTTCAATGTTTCTGATCTGTTTCCTTACTCTGGTGACAATGATTTGTCAGAGACGACTTCTCTCCAACCACGAGAGAATGATGCAGGGCAGGACCAGACCCGTCACTCTCCTGGGTCCAGTTCATCGCCTCAGGTTCCACCTTCGGGCATCAATACAGTTCATGAACCTTCAACCGTGGGATCTCCTGTAGACCCAAAGCATACACGAGAGGAGGTGCTTCTGCGTAGATACTTGAGGCGGACCAGGGGTTGAATTGTAATTTTGAGTTACGTATGTTATTTTGTGATTCATTTTGTACGTATGTTCTTGTGATATCTATGTGGGTCTGTTTGGGTTCGGATCCGACCTGTTGCTACTCTCGCCCATATAAATGGGCGACGATTCTATTTTGTACACACTTGATGTCTAATGAAGTAAAAAATTACTTTTGTTTTATGCTGTCTTCCTTGTTGTCTTCTAGTGTAAGTACTTTAGTTTAGATGTTTTGTTCGTTTACAGCACTCTCTAAGCCATGAAAAATCTTGCAGTTGAGGTCTTTGTCATCTGAGCTTGAGGTTTTGGGACGACATCAGCACCCAGAGTTGACTATCTCTTTGTTGAAGGTATTTCTCAACCTCGAATGTGTTTGTACTTTGTTCTATATCTGCATCTTCTGCTATGTTAGTGCTGCAGTACCTATTTGTTCTCCATGATTTCATTTAATACATGGTGTATGATGACACTTTTTGGAACAGTGGCATTAATTTCTAGTTTGTGATGTTAAAAAGAAAAATTTACCAATAACTGCTCAATTTTTGGTGCGCATACAATGAACTGTCTAGTTTGACAAATTACAAAACACTGCCTAAGTTTATAAAATAATTCACAAATACATTCTTTATGAGCAGAAAATATTAAACTACCATTACAATGATCATTTTACCCTTAACAGAATATTTTTAAGTAAAGAAGGTTTCAGAATCCACTTCCATTGGGTCAACATTTTCATGCTGTCACCTTTCATTTAGATGCAATTGTAGAGATATAGGCGAGGAGTGAGTGTGTAAAAGATGTGAAATTATAGACTCAAACAATTGTGATTTGTGATTTTTCTGAAGATTTTTTTTTCTTTGTTAAGGATAAGATAGTCTTTTTAGTATATTTTAACATTATTTTTTTAATATGATTTATGGTAGAAACTCAGCCAGTTATTTATAGTTTCTTGAACATTAGGTGATTGTAAATATGTAAAAAATTAAGCTGTCATTTGTAAATTTTCCCAAATTTTAATTATCAATTCATTTTCTTGTGAGATGTCAATCAGAACTTTGTCAGAAATATCGTTCTCGAGAAAATATAGACTGTTGAAATGGCATCCAAACGACTAATCCAAACCATGATGACAAAAAAAGTACTAACCTGATATGCAGTTCTTCATTGTCTTCAAGCTGCTTCATAAAACGCAGCAGATGCCTTCATCATCCCTTCAGCTGCTGCTCCAGAAAAACACCGTAACCCAATGAAGAGCCGGATGCCCTAATTTGAGTCTCACTTAAAATACAACAAAAGACTATCCTGTCCTTCACTTATACAGCTTAGAACAATTAGACTTCAAAACAGATTATGATAAGTTGGACATAGATGGGCTTTGACCAACTTAATAAAATAGCGAATTGTGTGCTTTAACCTATGTCACATAGGTGCGGGTGCCGGAGCGGCACATCTCAAAAAATTTAGGTGCGGTGGTGCGGCAAGAGTATTTATTATTATTATTATTATTATTATTATTTAACACAATAGATTAAATAATAAGCTTAGGAAAGCAACTGATAACTGATACAACATAAATATAACAAATATAATTCAGCAAAATAAAGGTAACTAATTTTCACTGAAAGAATAGTTTAGATCACAAGGCCCTCAAGTGCATCTTATAGCCTTGAACCCATATGGCAGCAGACCTTACATATCGAATGTGCGAAAGAGGATTCCTATATTTCAGAGAGAAAATACAAATTATAGGCACACTATCTTGCCCAAACCAAACAGGAGGCTATAATTGCTGTTGAATGAGAAGAGTTTATGTTTCTAGGTGGCTCTTTGTAATATTAAAGAGTTACACGATCTCTTTAATATTTTCTTTATTTCTGTTTGATGTAATCTGTAAATCTCCTTTCTACCCTATTCTCTTTATAATAGAGATTAGGGTTAGTGAATCGTAGAAGTTTTCTTTTTCCAAACCTTACGGCTGCTACTCTCTCCCTCTCTCTCTCTCTCCACAACTCACACACGACTCCAAACCTCACGGCTGCAACATGGTATCAGATCCTTCGTGATTGGTGACGTGAAGAAAGCTGTGGCGACGTGAAGGAAGCAGTGGCTGGGGCGTGAATCAGGCTGGCGACGTGAACAAAACTGCAGTCAGTGTCTCCTTCCCAGGCTATTTCTTCCACCGTCTCCTTCTCCTGCTACACACGTTTAGTTCGAGTTGACTGTTTTCCAGCAACTGAACCATGTGGAGGTGTCTATTCACGCTATGAAATCTGCGTGAATAAACTTCAGCTATGGGTGACTAACCATATATATTTTAACGCAGCTGGGTGGGAGTCTGCGGTAGTTTATGAGAGGAATGTATCCAAGTTGGGTATGTTTGATATTGATGCGCAACTTGAGGGGGAGTGTTGACTTATGGTGTACTTGAGTCACTTATCCTGGTTTGGATCTGGACCCAATCCAGTGTTACTGTTATTGCCCTATTTAACCTCTGTAAACCTAATTGTTAGTGTGTGAATAATATTCTAAGAGAGAGAGTGTTTGGTTGCTAGTGGGAACCAGTCCTCCTCACCCGTGGTTTTTTTCCCTCTTGTTGAGGGGTTTTCCACGTTACATCCGTGTTCGTTCCTTGTTCCCTCGCTTTTACCGTTTCTACATTAATAATTAGTGGTACCTAGCAAATATATTGTCTGCCCCGATGCCACTTGCTAAAAAGGCTTCTTCGATCTTACTTCTTCATTGATTTATTGAGGCTTAGATGTGATTGATTGGTTTGGGATGTCACGTTAGTTCATCATCCTTCATGTCATTGTCATCATCCTACTATGCATGTCTTTCCCTGATTTATGAAAAAAAAAAAAGCTAGGCCTGACTTGTTTCCAAGTTTGATTTTAAACTTGTTGACAGGGTCTTGTTAAGAAGTTTAGGTAACAAGACTCTCTACCAGTATGAATTTAATATTCCTGTAAATCAAGCCTGAATTTAATGATAGAAACACTTCAAAAGTCACACTCTTGAAGATACCAGCCACTCCACGAAATCACATAAGGAGAAACCTGAAACTGGAGGTGAAAAACTTGTATTCAATCTCAAATAATACACAAAACCAGGCCTTAAAGCCTAAGAGACCCAAGTCTCTTATTTCTAGAAGAAAGAGAGGAAGAAGGAGAAAAAGGAGCTAGCTGTTGGGCAGCTCCAACAGCTAGATTTCTAGCCATTGGGATCAGCCAATAACTAGTCCCCTTTGCTAATAAAAAGAAATAAAAAATATACAGAAAATACATGAAAAATAAAAGGAAAATAAATACAAAAAGGCCTATGCATATATTTATATATAAAAATCATACATCAAACTATTAAGAGTTTAATATATATTATAGTACATATAAAAGCATATATACATACCTACATTAGAGCTAATCCTTAAATTCTAACACCCTTCCTCAAACTTATGGTGTGATCACCGAATATTTGCCGAAAAGAAGCTGAAATCTTGTTAAATCAAGTGCCTTGTTGAAGAAATCTTCAAGTTGATATTCTGAAAGAACAAAAGATATGTCAATTGTTCGTCTAAGATATTTTTCTCACATATTGACAATGTATTTCAATATGTTTTGTCCTTTCATGAAAAGTATGGTTGCTAACTGTGTAGATGACACTTTTATTGTCGCAGTAGAGCTTAGTTGCTTCAGTCAAGTCAATTCCAATGTCCTTCAATAAACTCTTTAACCATACAATCTCCATGGTGGTGGTAGCCATAGCATGATACTCTGCTTCAGTTGAAGATAGAAAGACTTTATTTTGCTTTTTGCACTTCCAAGAGATAAGAGACTCACCTAGAAAAACACAAAAGCCGGTGGTGGAATGCTTATTGTTAGGATCCCCACTCCAATCAACATCAGTATAGCAATCATATTCAAATTTGATGAGGAGGATAGAAAAAGTTCCCTAGTTATATTGTGTTGTATTTGACATCTCGAGCAATACTCAATGCAGCTCCCATGTATAGAAGTAGGTCTTCGTTGAAATTGACTTATGACATGTATAACATGAGATATGTCAGGTCTTGTGATGGATAGATATGTGAGAGCTCCAACCAATTGACAAAGGGTGTGGGATTTTCTAAAATTTCCGCATCGTCAATCTTCATCTTTACTCCTAAAGCTTCAGAGTGTCGACCACTTTGTCATCAGTGATTCTAGATCTGCTTATGATATTACTGGCAAACTATGACAGTAAGTATCATCTTCTACTATAAGTTACTTCAATATGAAGGAAATATGTTAAATTACCCAAATCGGTCATTTCAAATTCATTCTTTAGGAAATCCTCCTTTTCTTGCATAATTCCTTTGACATCATTACCTGTAATAATCATATCATCTACATATAAAAGCAACACAATTATACCTATAGCACTATTTCTAACAGACATAGCAATATTAGAATAACATGATATACGACCTTCTTTAAACATAATATTGCTAAACCTATCAAACCAAACTTTTGTTGCTTGTTTCAAGCCATATACTGCCTTTCTAAGATGGAGAACTTTTCCTTCACATAAATCAAGCTCCAGGGGTGAGTCCATGTACACCTCCTCATTTAAGCAACCATTCAAAAAAACATTTTTGACATCCATTTGATATATGGACCATTACTTGATGGTGGCAACGACCATTATAGTCCTAAATGATGTCATTTTAGCAATAGGAGCAAAAGTCTCCTCATAGTCTATGCCATATTCTTGAGCATATCCTTTAGCAACTAATCTAGATTTATACCTTTCAAGTGATCTATCACTTCTAGTCTTAACTTTATATGCCCACCTACATCCTATTGTCTTTTTTCCTATAGGAAGAGAAACAATGTCCCCAGTTTTATGTTTTCAATAGCTCTAAGTTCATTGTTCATACTTCATAGTTTTAATCCAATGTGGGTTAGTATTGACTTCAAGTTAGGATGAGGGTTCATCAAAGGAGTGAATAGCTTATGTTTTGGGGAAAAAGACTCGTATGAGACAAACTTTTGAGGTGGATTATTATCTCTTTGAGATCTCCTAAGAGTAGGTTGAGACTCTTGGACGCTTTCTTGAGTCCTCCTATAAACTATAACTTCTCCTGGTGGTCTATTATCAAAAGGAATGCTATCAATCTCATTCAAAGTATCACCACATGAAGAATGTAATACATCATCATCATCATCTTTTATTCATAAGAAAGAATAGTCATCTTCATGCTTGGGTTCATTTGCATCCAAGCCATTTTCTTCTTCTGAAAGTATCAGATTTCTTGAAACATACATTTTATTTTTTCAATTTTATAGCATCTATATCCTTTTTGAGTTTTAGAATAGCCAATAAAGACACATCTAATAGTTTTAGATGAAAGTTTGTCATTTTTGTTGTTTAGAATGTAACACTTGCAGCCAAAGGCTTTAAATCGTTTATAAATTTGTTCCAATGTAAAAAGTTTTTGAAAAGGTAAAATGTTTTCTAAAATCTTAGAAGACATTCTATTAATCAAATAAATGGATATTAAAATGGCTTCCGCCAAAAAGTTTTTTGGAACATTTTTGTTTATATAAGAAGAACTCTTGTTGTTTCAAGGATATGCCTATGTTTTCTTTTGGCAGCTCCAGTTTGTTGGGGGGTTTTGGAAGAAGACTTTTGATGTATAATTCCTTTTTCCTTTGGAAATTCTTTTAATTCATTAGAAATGAATTCTCTCCTGGAATCACTTCTAAAAATTTTTAGGCTAACATTAAATTGTGTTTTGATCATGTTGTGAAAGTTTTTGAAACTCATAAAGACTTCTGGTTTGTGTTTAAGAAAATAAACCCAAGCATATCAAGAGTAATCATCTACGAAAACAACATAATATAACAAACTACCTTTAGACATAATAGGAGCGGGTCCCCATACATCCGAATGCACTAATTCGAAAGGTGCTTTTGCGACAAAGTTTCTATTGCCGAAATGTAAAGCCTTAACTTTGGCTTTAACACAATCATTACAAGAAATCTATTGTTTACATCTCCTCCAGAAATGGGATACAAGACACTTAAGTCTTTGACGCCAAATTTGAATGTCAGTTTTCTTGATAATGTTGCAAGTAGGGTTGGAAAGATTTAAATAATCAATATAGTAGAGATAATTTTTACTAGAACCTTCCCAATTGTTTTCTTAGGAAGGTGGTCGTGTATCAAAAATTTATTTTATGAGAAAACAATATCACATCCATCATCGGTTATGTGAGAAACCGACAAGAGATTCAAATTAAGTTTGGGAATACATCTCTTTTGTGGTATTTTGAAAACTTTTGAATTAAAATTTTAATCAATATTTTCAACACATATTTTGAAAACTTTTGAATTAAAATTTTAATCAATATTTTCAACACATTTGATTTCAAGAGGAGTTTCATCGGTGGTTTTAACAAAAGGGCATGACTCTTCCCTAGTGCAATCAGTAAGTAGTGAACTACAAGGGTTCTTATGAAATGAAGCTCCAGAATCAAATATTCAAGAGTACTTACTTGATGATGTAGATGTCACCATTGCTTTGGAAATGGGAGAAGCTCCTCCTTTGAAGAGCGGTTGAAGAGCATCAATGAGCTTTAGCTGGCGAGCACTTACATGTTTGTCTAAGTCGAAGTGATTGCTTTCTTTACTTTCTTCATGCATTATCCCAGCCACACTTGTCTTCTTGAATTTTTTTTTTTGGCTATCCTCATAAACTTCAATTGAAATGAGGAAGCCTATAAGTTTTTATATGAGCACCAGGTCTTGAGGTGGCAAGAACACTTTCATTCTTTTTACTAGAAAAGTTAAGTCTATTTTCTTCCATTTGAAGCTCCGCTATAGTCTCATTCATGGATGACACTTTATATCTATGAAGTAAAGAGGTTTTGACCCCCATCAAATTCCGGTCTAAGACCAAGAATAAATTTATAAAATTTTTCCCTTTGAATTTGTTTTTTTCTTAGCACTTAGTTCATCCCATAATTGTTCCATGCCATCTCTCTAATATACTCTTTAATAGATTTATCTCCTTGTCGGAGATTTGCAACCTTCATTTGAAGGTTGCACATGTAAGCTACATCCTTCATAGTATGAGTTTCTTAAGGAATTTTCAAACTTCATGAGCAAAGTTATGGTTGGCTATTTGACTCAAAGTTGTAGTATCTTCCATTCTTCTTGCTTTTTCTCATATTCATTCACAACCTTATTTTTTTCGATTCCATCTAATTCATGGGTTTTTCCATCTATGGTTTTGGTTAAGATTAATTGTAGCTCACTTTTAGACCTATTAACAAGTCCTCATAATCCTTTACTTATGATAAAGTGTTCCATAGTTCTTGCCCATTGAACATAATTAGATGAAGTAAACTTCGGGAGATGAATGGAAGTAGTTCCCTCATCCATGATGTCTACCTTGTATAAATGTAGTTTAGTTGTTGAGGTAGCACTAAGATGAAAACAATCACAAAAATAATAACAAAAAAGCTTGAGGCAGCACAAAAACAGTCTACAAAATGAGCCACAAAATTTAGCAAGATAGAAGGTTGTGACAGCACCAAAAATAGCCACAAAAGTCAGCGAGATATCTACCAAAAACAGCCACCAAAGATCAACAAGAAGACAACTCCTTTTGTGCAAAACAACAACCAACATTTCCATCAAACAGTTGGTGTGCTTCGTAGCTATGAATAGGCAGCAAAGACGGATTTTTCAAAACTTTGAAAATCAGCAAATGAAGAGCCAAACCACAGGTCTGATTCCTTGTAAATCAAGAAGGAGCAACCTCAAACTATATGTGAAAAAACATGTATTCAATTTCAAATAATACACAAAATCAGGCCTTAAAGCCCATGCTAAGCAAGGGACCCAAGTCCTTTATTTATAGAAGAAAATAAAGGAAGAAGGAGAAAAAGGAGCTAGCTGTTGGGCAGCTCCAACAGCTAGATTTCTAGCCGTTGGGAGCAGTCAACAGCTGGTTCCGTTTGCTAATAAAAAGGAATAAAAAATATACAAAAAAAGTACACGAAAAATAAATGCAAAAAGTTCTTTGCGTATATACATATATTTATATATACAAATCATACATCAAATTACTAGGACTTTAAGATGTATTATAGTACATATAAAAACGTATATGCATACTTATGTTAGAGCTAATCCTTAAATGCTAACAATTCCTTACATCAAAAATTCGTTAAGGAACAAGTACCGACTTTGTGTTAATGTAATCCACAGCAAAAGCTTTCCTCACATTTGAGTTAGAAGACAATGGGCATGATGAGAAGAGTAGAGATAAAGAGTGTCAAAGATAGGTTTATAATCAATTTTAGGGTTAAAGGGGTACTTTTGTAATATAAACTTTCTTTTATTGTTCACTTGTATTTTCACCCTCTCCTCTTATCTATATAAAGAGGAGTTAGGGTAGATTTTAAAGTCAATCAAATTTCATTTCATCTCAAACTTTAGCATGGTATCAGAACCATGGTTTTGTCCTCCTCCTCCTCGACGAGTCGTCGCCAACTGGGCGGCGCCAGTCGCTGCTCATCACTCTGATCGCCATTCCACCCGTCGACAGCCGCTCGCCTCCTCATTTCACCGCTGTTCGCCCATCGCCAGTCGCTCGCCTGCCACCATCGCCTGCCGCCATCCCTGCTCTGCCGCCATCCCTGCTCTGCCGCTCACCTGCCGCTCGCCCGTCGCTCGCCAGCCGCTCGCCTGCCGCCATCCCTACTCTGCTGCTCATCTCCCTGCCGCTCATCTCCCTGCCGCTTATCTCCCTGCCGTCATCTCCCTGCTGCTCATCTCCCTGCCGGTCGCTCGCCTGCTCTGCCGCCATCTCCCCATTTCGCCACCGCTGCTTGCTGCTGCTCCGCCGCTGCTTTGCTGCTGATCACTCTGGGTCAGCGTCAGCATAGTCACCTTCTGTTCAGCATCGCTCTCCATCGCCGCCCTTCGCCAGCGCCAGCCGCCACCTGTCTGACTCCATCGCCGCCGCCAGGGTTCATCTTTTTTTTCTCTTCGCTGTTCATTCCAGTGCCGTATGCCGTCTTCTTTGGTAACATCACTTGCCATTCTTCTTCATTCTTCTTCGTGAGCCTATCCCTGATCAGCGTCATCAGTTTTATGAGCATCAGTTTCTCTTCGTTAGTTGTTTGCTGTATGCCGTTTGCCTTTACTCAGCCTATCAGCAGTATGGTTCATGTACTTCGTTTGACTGAACTTTGGGCAATGTTCGATTGATGATCGGGTTGCTGTTTTTACATATGTGACTGAATTTTCTTTCCCTACACTTCCTATTCCGTGGTTCGGTTTCCTCCTTTGAGTTAGAAGATGTCTGAAATCAGTAGTAACACTAATACCCCTTCCTTTGTATCCATGGGAGAGATGAAGAGCTCCCCGTTTTCCAGTCTTATTACCAAAATGAATGGAGGTAATTATGAGATGTGGGCAATGCAAGTGAAACGCACCTTGATTGCCCATGATAAGGAACATCTTATATTGGAGCCCGAGCCCGTACAGAAGGTAGGCAAATATGTTACTTGGTTTAAAGATAACTCTCTAGTTATGGTATGGATT
>JAANDH010001977.1:2073-21691 GCA_011799765.1 Nymphaea thermarum | reverse complement strand
TATAGAATCAAAAAGATGTTTAAGTTAAAATGAAATGCATCAATGATGAACATAGCCCTTGGGTTGATTACCCCCGGTAAAGGCGCCGGGAACGGTCAATCCTCGTACCGACGGGCGAGTCCCTTTCTTTCCTATTTCAAAATAAAACCTCATTTTTCTAGAGCACTCCAAAATCAATGAAAAATTTGGGATGCAAACAACTGGACTGCATATGCCCAGTCGATTTGGATTTGGATCGGACCCATGACCCGAGTCGGTTCGAACCGGTCTCAAAAGAGACCAGCCCGAACCGTCGGGCCTCTCGATTTCTCTCGAGGCAAAGTCGGGGTTCCCCCTTTCCGCCTGAGGCAGAAAGGGGAAACCAACGGTAGGGGAAGGGGCGCCCACTGCCTCACACCCGTAATGATGGTGGGCGAGTGGCGGAGGGCGACTCTCCCCCGGTCCATGATCTGCGGCAGGAGGCAGTGCGACGAGCGGTGGCCAGTCAAACGGAGGCACCACCAAGTTTTCCCCTTTTCGTCGAGCGGAACAGCTTGTAACGTCTCCACCTCCACAACTGGCCGACGACGGAAACGGTGAAGCCCGCCGTGATTCACCTGGTCCACCCATCGTGATGGGAAGAGCCGTCGCTCCCTTCGTCGAACAGAGCATCACCGTCTGCTAACCGGAGGGCAGGGCTGTCGTTTCCACTTGACGCTAGAGGGAAGAGACGCCAGACAAATGCAGAGGAACTCCGGCGGCAGGTCTTGATGTCGGATATGGTTCGCCAGCCAGCGACCGATCTCCGGCAGAACTCCCACCAAACGCAGTTCCCCTCAAAATCTTAAAGTCTCTCGCAAGGTGGTTCTGTGATTGTTCACCACCTCCTTCAGCTCCCATTGCGCAGAAGTTGGGAACACAGTTTGCAGCAGGAAACGCCTGGTGATTCTCGTCTTTATTCTGCGTGTTCTGCAAAGCCAAGCAAAGCATCCCTCTGATTTCATCAATATTTCTGGTTACGACAACAAGATCATGCCTCATATGGGTGATTTCAGAGTCATGCTTCGCCACAGTTTGCTGTAAAACTTCTTGATTATCTTCTTTCGTTTGCACGATTTCTGTTTGATTTTTCTCACTTACATTTGATGCAGGCTCTGTAACTTTTTTTCCTGTAGCAGCAACATCGTTTATCTTTTTTTTTTTTTTCCTTTGATTCTTTTGCAGCCATTTCTCTAGTAGCCATGGCACCACATGGCAGGGACGAAGCCTTGCTCTGATACCAGTTTGATGCAAACTAATTTGTAGATGAACCAAAAAACGAACTTGCAGATGAACGAAAACGAACTTGCAGATGAACGAAGCTTCAAACTAAAGTACTTGTACTAAAAGACGACAAGGAAGACAACATAAAACAAAAATAACCTTTTAACTTCATTCAACATCAACTATCCACAAAATAACTTTGTCATCCATTTATAGGGACGAGAATAGCAACGGGTCGAGTCCTGAACAAGTGGCCGAATCTAAACAGACCCACTTAGATACAAAACGAATAACAAAATAACATATGTAAATCAAATTACATGTCAACCCTTGGTCCGCCTCGAGTATCTACGCAGAGGGACCTCCTCTCGCGTAAGCTCAGGGTCCACAGGGGATCCCACGGTTGAAGGCTCATGGACTGCACTGATGCCCGAAAGTGAAACTTGAGGCGTGGAACTAGACCCAGGAGAGTGACGGGTCTGGTCCTGATCTACATCAATATGTTTCACTAACAAATCTGAATAACCCTCTATGTCCACCATGATTGCAGTCCTCCTCTATGTCCACCATATATATTAGGAAGGCTGAGCAAACAAGAGCAACACCTGCATTGTCTTCCCATTGAGCAAAATCTGATCAAGCTTTGTTACGTGACATCCTTCTCCTTCATCTCCTTCATCTGTGCTTTTACTGCAACAACCACACCCATTGCATTTGCATGAGAAAGCAAAGAGAGAGAGAGACAATAAGATTGATCTAATATGGTGCAACACTATGTTTATAGCATAAGAACCCATCCTGTCTGTGCATGTGTGTCAAGGAGATTTTATAAAATGTCAAGGAAATGTTTTACCACAATGAAATATAAATCATGCTAATTCGTCACCAGAAGATTCTTCCTTATTTTCAAAACTACAAAAAACACATCACCTCAAGCAAACTACAATGTTAGTATATCATGAAAAACAAGAAGAATGATTAAAATTTAACATTAAACAATAAACATCTTACGTTTCACATGAGATCTCTTCGTCACGAATCCAACTCTGTGTGCAAACTACTGCTTCAACAGTTTCAGGAATGATTGAACATCGATAATCATTAATGATTCTTCCAGCAGTACTGAATGAAGACTCAGATGCAACTGTGGATATAGGGACTGCCAAGATATCTCGAGCCATTTTGGATAAAACTCTATATTTACTTTCATTTGCCTTCCACCAAAGATAATATATTGAAGTCTTTATTAGGCCGAGATCGTTCTATTGGATCAGTTAAATATGCTTTCAGATCTGTGTGAGGTACTTGAAGAGATACAGAACTCATGTAATATGTGAAGAATGCATCTCTTGAAAAAGTTGAAGCCCTCTCTTCTTCAAAATCAACAATGGCGTTGTTTGCATTTTCATTTTTTTCATTGTTTGTAGCATACACGTTTTTGTACTTAGCATACAATTCATGAATACTGCTTTTTTCATATTGTACCATTGCATCAATTTCATTTAGGCTCTCAAGTACATACTTCAAATATCCCAGTTTGGACCTAGGATCTAAGACAAATGCAATTCCAAAGAAGACATTGTAGTCATTTTTCTAATATTTGTCGAACTTTTCTTGCATTTTGTATGTTAATGACCTTATATAATCATTGTCTGCCAAATGATGTTTACGCAAATGGTTGCGTACCTTCTGTATTTCTTCAAAAATCACATTAGGTGTTACGTTTCTAGTGGTAGAGAAGATATTTGTAACATTATAGAATAACTCAAAAACTTGCACAAGGTAGTTGCGTAAGACAATTCATCATGAGAAGGTAAATTTATATAATTGGGATCTATAGAAGCTAAATGTTGAAATACATCTTTATAGAACAATGCATCTCTCAACATGACATATGTAGAGTTCCATCGAGTTGGAACATCATAAGTTAATTTTTTTGTACCAATCAAGCCCACTGTTCTTATACAATCCTTAAAGGAATGTAACCGCTTTGGTGATCTCTTTACATATTTAACACTTTCACAAACTTTTGAAATTGTATCATGCAGGTCCTGCATACCATCTTGAACCATAAGATTTAGAATATGTGCACCACAGCGAATATGCAAATGTTTCCCTTGCATTGGAATAAGATTTCTTCTTCCTAAGTTCCTTTTCAGTGTAGTTATTGCACTATCATTCGTCGAACAATTGTCAACAGTAATAGAAAATAACTTTGACTAATGTTCCATTTAGAGATGCATTCTAATAAAGTCTCACACAAACTATTTGCATTATGTGGCGGAGGTACATATACAAAACTGAACATATGAGCATGCAACTTCCAATATCTATCAACATATTGTCCTGTCACACATAGATAACCCAATGTCTGCTGTGAAATAAATATATCAAATGTCAATGAAAAATCATTTAAAAATCCTTCAAGTCGAGCTTTCTCAGTCTTGTACATTGACATAATTTCTCTTTTCAAAGTTCTTCTAGAAAATGGAATGAACTTATGGTTGCAAGCTTGAAGAAGTTTGTTATGATATTTATATTCTACCAAATTGAATGAAATCTCATGTGCTATTACACACTTTGACATCAACTTTCTTATAGACTCCATGTCAAATTTTTGTATACATACAGAAGTTGCACCAGTCACTAACTGCAAGTGATAAAGTTTTTTGCTTTCCTTCATTGATTTGCCTATTTAAACAAGATTTTATATGTTGACTTAAATGGCTAGTTCCATGAGCATTGCTTGCTTTCAGTCGTTCTCCACAATGTTTGCATTTGGCCAACTCTTCTCCTTTATATGTAACCAATATAAAATCAACACATACTTTTGAAGTCATTTTTCTCTTGGAGTCAGCTTCTCTCTCGGTAGATTATTCAACTGATTCCATATTAGAAGTTGAACAATATTCTTTATAAGAACCAGACGACATAACTGACATAAGTTGAAATGACACACGTAAATAACCAAAACAATAAAAATGACCATTAAGATGCACAATATCATAGGAGTGGACTTATTGAGACTGTTGATAAACAATAACTAAGATAGAATAAGTTGCAACTTGTTGAAAGAAACAAACATACGAAAACATGATTTTTATGTGCAGACCTAAAAGAGAAGCATTTCAACTAAACAAACATGGTACCATTCACCATATCAATATATAAATGTCATGAGTCTAACCTTGGCAAGTCAATAGAATTAGGAGTTAAATCAACCTAATCCAAGAATTGAGTGCCTTCATAATGTTTCCTCTCTTGGCTTTGGCAGGCTCAAAAACCTAAAATGTCATCAGAATTAAATTCATGAAGACCAGCATCATTGAGCAAGAATGGTAACAACATAATAAAGCCAAATGGGATGGTAATTTTTTATATAGACAGACAGAAAAACACAAATTTCTCAGACATAGACAATACATAAGCTATAAGTTAACTTATGAGACAAACTTACCACGGGAAGAGCTAGAAGCTCCTGGTTAGAAGCTCCTGGTTGGGGAGCAGAGTAGCACTTAAATATTAAATTTCTAGGGTCACTTTATACGTGGTATTCCATTATAAAGGTAAAACATTAATTTAAATTGTATCATACATGAAGGACTACTGGACTAGGTTTTCGTTATATGCTTGTTCGTTCAACCATGAGCTTCTCATTCTTAGTTAGAAAAGGTTTCATGCAAAAGTGGCCTAGATACTGCAAAATAGTCCCCGTTTTATGTGGCTTTGTAAAATGTGACGTTATTTTATCATCATAATGCACATTGAATCTTGGAATATAAATCCAAATCTGATTCAACGAACCCATTTTGATAGAAGTCCTAAATAAGGTCTGGCCGTCCCAAAACTGCCATGCATCACAGGTGCATGGTCGAAGGACGAAGTACCACATTCGCATTGATGAGTTTCTACACATTGCATTAGTCGGCTTTCGAATCTGACGCTTGAGGTTATCCCTCCAAATTCTGGATCTAAGTCGCAATGTGATCTTCCCATGGAGGTTAGGTACCATCATAACAGTGTCTTCTACAAGCTGCAGTTCGATCCCTGGATGTCTCACCGAGTTGTGTGAGTCCACATTTGATAACTTCACCCTCATGACTTGAAATGGAGAAAGCAAATTTCAGACCTGTTCTATTCCTGATGCCGGCCATTTGGACCATAAAATTGATAGCAGTCATGTTTGGCATAGGCTCCAGAATGATAAACCTGGCTAGCTAGAGTTGGATATCTTTTCTATGTGCAGACTGACCAGCGTGAAGGCACAAGTATCACAGCAGTGTTGGACGTGGGGTCTTTTCTCCCCATGTATAGTCTACTTTCTGATTCTCCAAACTTTACCTACAATGAGAGAGGGAATAAGTCTACCATAGACCAACATTCCCCAACAATCAAAGTATGCTCAAATAGTTCTGATAGGAAGAAAAAAAAGGATGTGAAACAGGGGAATGAGACGGACAGGGAGAAAGGGGAAAACTGGCGCACCTGATGGGTGGGGAGACAGCCGATGGGCGACGGCGACGACCAACTGGGACGACCGGAGGGGCAGCCGATGGGCGATGGGGACAGCGATGGCGACGACGGACTGGGAGTTTAAGTGTGTCATCTAAACATCGAACTGATTATTCAAAATAGTTTTTGCAACAAAAAATCCTTAATCAACCCTTACCCCTATGTATTTAAAGAAATGAATTTAAGTGTGTCATATAAACATCGGTTTAATTATTCAAAACTAATTAAACTATTTTTTCACATATCCAATTCTTTCAAAACAGCTTTTAACGAGGTGTTGTACTCATTATAAATGACATTTTGAGTTTTGTCTAAATAGTTGGGACATGTAGTTGATTTTGTCAACGTAGATAATTGAGGAAAAGTGATGATAGAAGCATGTCAATTAACAATAAATGACTAAAATGCTTTATTATATTTTTTCTTTATTTTTATGGGCCACATCAACGGTTAAGATCATTCTTAATGGGTCAAACACCTAAGAGTATGTACTTGCTCATTGATTCAATTTTCTCTTTTTTTTTACTGGTATATTTGACTTTCACACTTTCTTCAAAATAATAATGTATATTGAACATTAATTGGTTTATTTTTAACTAATAACATATTTTAATTGAGTAAACTACTGTGAATTATTAAATCAGGTGACCCATATTATTTTTCATTAAAATGATATTATTTAATGGTTTTTCTCTTTTCATAGAGTTAATTGAAATAATTTGTGCTACATCCGTAAAAAGAGTGATCAATGATATATCATTATTAGTCCTCTTACCTTTATTACAATAGTTTTTTTTTTACATGAAATTGTATAATTACTACAATGATATATAAGATAGTTTATGAAATCGAACAATGTGTTGTTTTCTTACTCGTTAAAGGCTTTTGTTTTCAAGTTTGTGAATGATGTGTTATATTTCAAATACCTAAGACTTTTAAATGAATTGTATGATCATACAAAATAATTTATTTGATTAATTAAATAAGTAAATTGATAATTTGATAAATAAAACTTTTTTATGAGTTTAGCAGTTTTTTATATTAAATATATTTATTTGAGATTATGCACAGTAAAGATGCTTTCAACTTAAAATTAATATCATAAGGCGTTTAAGATTTTTATTAATTATAAAACATATTTTTTTTAAGTTGGTTTTTTTAAAAAGTATATTTTTTGCTATCAACTTTTTTTTTCATACCTGACGTGCATGTCATTTTTTCTAAACTTGCTATTTTTAAATATATAATATAGCTATCTTGTCACCAATTTAACATAACGGTCAATTAAAAAATTTATAGCTCTAAAAGTGTCTTTTTTATATTTTTAAAAATTCCTATTTTGTTGAATTTCTTGATTGAAGTTTTTTTTATTATTTTCAATCAAATAAATAAATTATTTAAGATATCTTGCTTAGTTGATGTTTTAACTATAATAGTTTCTTAATTACAAAAAAAACGTTTAATTAAATAAAATGTTATTTAATTAGTTTTATATGATATAATTTTAAATATTTTAAGTTAAATTGTGTATATGGTGACTATAAGGCTATTATTACATGCAACTCCATTAAGTTTTTAGCTCTTAGTCAGATTATACCTTAATATAAAATTTATATTTATCTCATGATATGATGTTAAGTTGGTGCGTTTGGCTAGCCGAATTTGAATCTGATCGGCTGATATTTTTTAAATCTGCATTCAATCTGATTTTCTTAATTGGATGTTAAACTGTTTACCATATCTGATTTTTTAAAAGCAATTCGGAGCCTTCTTTCGACGATTGAAAGCAACCAGTCGTAGGGCTGCACACGAGCCGAGTCGAGCTCGAGTTCGGCCGAATCGAGCTCGGCTCGACTCATATTTAGTCAGCTCGAACTCGACTTGAGTTCGACACGAGCTTCAAAACATCAGCTCGAACTCGACTCGAGCGTTTGCTTAGCCGCTCGATTATCCAGCGTGCTCGGCACACTACCTTCGTTCTTCCTTTTGGTTTTTGGCTTCCATGTCATTTGGGTTTTTGGTTTCCGTGGCATGGGGAGAAGGAACTGGCAGGTCATTATGACATTGGGAAGAGTAATGCAATGCGTGTTGTGAGAAAAGAGAAAATGAAGTAAAAAAATGTTGGGAAAATGAAGTAAAAAGAAACGTGGTGTGTGGCGCGGTGAAGAGAGGGAAAATAAAAAAATATAAAACAAAAAATGAAATTAAGCGGGTTAAACTAAAAAAAAGTGGAAACTTTAAAATCAAAATAAAATAGAGCCGACCCGAGTTTAGTCGAGTCGAGTTCGACTGACTTGAACTCGACTCATTAACATATTCGAGCTTATATTTAAGCTCGAGCTTGAGTCGTTTAAAAAACGAGTCGAGTTCGAGTTGAATTTATCGAGCGAGTTCGAGTCGAGCTCGAGTTGGCTCGACTCGTTGTGCAGCCCTAACCAGTCGTCCCATTATACTCGAGGGACCGAGAAGAAGGGAAGCAGCCTGTGGTACGGGTGAGTGGGGGTGCAGGGCAGGATTGCATGTATATATATATATATACCTTTATATGTATAGTATGAGACATTAATAAAGCTAATATGTTGTTCCAGTGCAAGGCTTTCCCTTCATATGCCAAAAGAGAAAAGTTCAGTAAGTTCATCTCTTCCTTTCATGGAAGAGCAAGGAACACTCATTATCCATGGGAATACCTCCAGCAATTGATGTCCAGTTCTCCAAGAGGACTCTGGCATCAGTAAGTGTAAGCTAATCATTGAAGAACCAACAACACTGGATCCTGAATGTGTTGAAAGTTCTGAAAGTATAATTGAAGACTTTAATTGTGATGACCCTGATGAAATTCCCACCATTAAACTCGACCTGGAGGAGTTCACTTTGCAAGTAAAAAATTATATCCAAGAGAAGGATATCAAACTGCAAGATGCAGATGTATCAAAAGTTTTGGTTGCTTTGACACCTATGGCTGCTTCAATTCCAACACCCAAGCTCAAGAACATGAGGGCTGCGGACAGAACACCATGTGTAAGTTTGGTGCACAAACAAAAGAGATTTTCCAGCATTTCTCTACATGATTTTCTTTATCATTCTTCTCTCCTGCAGTTACGAACTTCCAGACAACCACCCTCTTGTAGAAGGGGTGAGCAAATCACACTGATAACCACCTTCATCTCTTATTTAATAGTTTCATTCTTGAGTTGATGGCCTAATTCATCCAAGTGCTTACAAAAACTGCAGTTCGACAAAAGAGAACTGGATGACCCATACTTCTATTTTCTTGCCATATGGACTCCAGGTGATAACATCTATGCCCGTTGGCACTTCCATGATCCGTATAGTCCCTTTTATCACCAACGTTACCATATGCATCAGTTGAGACTACTTAGTCTATTGAACCACCAAAGACATGCTGTGATTTTCAAGCTTCAGGTAACCTGTGTGACATGTAGACATGATTTTCATGCAATGTTGTTAGTGAGACTACTTCTCAAACAGTTAGGGGCACACTACTGGTGGGTAACAACCAATATTTAAGCTACTTGTTCAATAAGATGTACTACTCAACATCATAGGCTATCAGCTATACTCTTAATGCTGAAAGAAGATAATGTCATTTGTTATCTAACATACATGGAATAAATTTTCAATTGTACAGATCCTTGGGAGGAATGCTATGAGAGGAAGCTTTCCGCTTATTGGTACTTATTTCCAAGTAAATGAGGTAGGATACCCAATCGTCTGATAAAGTAAAATGTGTGGTAAAGATATTTAGTAGCATCCACAATCCTTTATAGGGAACTAGCATTTGATCTCATAGAAATATAGAATAATTAAAAAACATTTCACGTGGAAATAAAAGGGCTTCATAGTTTCATGGATGAGCGAGCACAAAAGGAGGCCTTAGACAAGACACAACATAGACGAATAAGACTCTCATCCTTCAACATCGGCCACTAATTGAATTAAATGTATTACACAGCACAAACAGCTTCACCTTCTCATTTTCCTGATATTGTTTAATTAGTTATGAGCAGCACAAAGTGACATGTTGGTGCTGCAATATTTCTCCTACAGATATTTGAAGTCATGTAGATTCAGTTCTGCAATACCATCTTACATTATAAAAGAGGATATCAGGAGGGATCTTGAGACATTTTGAAACATATGATCCCTCACAAATTTTAGAAATTTATCGTTACATAAAATTAAAGTAGATATGAAAAAGGAACACATATAAATCATACAGTTAAAAGCAAAATTTTGTTTTAAAACATGACACTATAACCATAGGATTTAGTAATAATGACATTACAAGAAGACAAGTTGATGCAGATATTGTTCTTGAATGGGTCCTGAGATATAGTATTGTAGTCACAATACATTAAAAAGTGGAGATATCATATTCTAGTCATGAGACATTCAAAATAGCAACATTCGTTATGTCTAAAGGGCTGAGCATGTGCGCGTCATTACATGCATGCAGCTGCTGTTTTCTTGAAATGTCAATTCTTTCGACTAGAAATACCATGCATTTTGAAACCATTTAACCTGACAGAAGCAATTCACCCTATGCAGGTATTCGTAGATCATGAGTCTAGCTTAAACCCCATTGCTGCACCAAGAGCACTGATTTGGAATCTGAGAAGGAGGACTGTCTATTTTGGAATGTCGCTAACAACCATTTTTAGAGGTAAAAAAGCGTTCAAACAAACTTGCACATTAAATATGAGTATCACATTTATTGTTTTGCATGATAAGAATCTAACACCTAGTATTGATAAGGTATGACAACCGAAGGAATTCAGTACTGCTTCTGGAGAGGTACGATGTCTTCTTGCTTAGCATCAGCTAAACCATAGCTTAAGAGCATTCACGTTACCACTTATTGGTGCCAAAATAAAATTTAACTTTAATAGAGGAGGAGAATGATTGCAAAAAAGACATCTCCTTATACATTCTAGAAGACAAAGATACTATTAGCTTATGGACGGTCAATTACTAGATATCACAATTGACAACCACCGGACAACCACCCAATCTGGACTACTGTCACTTTTGTGAGTATATAAATGTCCAATAGACACTTTACAAGACACCGGACGCAAAATAGCATGCTAATCAAACGAAAAAATAGTTTGAATCAAGGGTAGATGAACCATTGTTTACACGAACAATTTCCTATTAAAAACAAAAAAGTATACGACAAAAAGGCGCTGAATGAAAAAGTTTGTCTTGGTTTTCCAATGAAGACTTAATACTGGATGTTCAGAGGATAGAGGCACAATTTTCTATTAGAAAGCAAGTTACAGAAAGGCGAAGGGGAATGACAAAGTTCATATTGGTTTTCCAAATCAAGACCTAATGCTGGATATTCAGATGAAAGAGGCTGTTCTTATGTATTTCTTGTCTTTCTAAGTCAAGTTGCATGTTCATGCTGCAGGCTTTGTCTGCGTCAGAGGATTTGACTTGAAGACACGGGCACCACGTCCTCTAGTTGCCAGGTTTCAACTTTCATTTCCCAGCAAGTAAGCAAACAAGAAACCAAAGAACCACGGCAAGAAAATTAGATGAACAAGCAGCATCAGAGAATTT
The DNA here is from genome assembly GCA_011799765.1 of Nymphaea thermarum. Lineage (NCBI taxonomy): Eukaryota > Viridiplantae > Streptophyta > Magnoliopsida > Nymphaeales > Nymphaeaceae > Nymphaea > Nymphaea thermarum. The sequence goes on along the minus strand of JAANDH010001977.1, from coordinate 10,351 downwards.
TCCTGACATGTTGAATAATCAACAAGACTGGCAAAGAGGCGTATTGACTAACAAAGTTGTAGTTTGACAATGCATCCTTGGTAAAAGATTAAGCTAGACTTATCTTACCCCCATTCAAGCAGCATCCATCCTGTGAAAGGGCCCATGTTCCGTGTATATATTAGTGACCTTAATGTTTAGACTCATTCTCTGTAAGAGCCTTTGCTTGTCCAGCTCAAAAGCAATAGGCCAGCTGATTTCCTTTGACTTTTACAAGTACAAAGCAATGTATCCAGTTCATCACATTGTGAGGCTATGTTCAGTACAAAAATATGAATAAAGCTGATTAGTCTGTGTATATTGTTCTTATGGTTCACCTAAGAATGAATCAATGTATCTAACCTTAAACAGGTTAGCGATATTTAAGAAAAGGTTGCAGTTGTGGCTGATTATGTCTTCAATCTCTAGTTGCTGTTTCGCAGTATCATTCGACGACACTAAATAAGGTTCCACTACAAATTCTGTATGCAGCACAAGCATAAAGCTCTCTGGCTTCTGAATAGTCATTAGGAGCATGAGCATGTGGCGAGCAAATGGCAAGAGAGGGTTGCCTGATGACCCTTTAAGTCTGATCTCTACCATTGTAGCCTGATCTTTTTTTACATCCGTACTCACCCGAAGTTTTTCCCCATCAAAAGTTTCCTCGTTATACAAAAATAAGCGGCTATAAGTATGTAGTATATTATTAGCGAAACTTCATCCCTGATGGCTACCGTCATTCACAGATAGAAAACTACTTGCATCATGTACTGTCTAAGGAGGGCTCTAAAAATAGATGGAGATATAGTATGTATACATATATTGTATATATCTATACAAAATAGTATACATTATACTATATATTATATACTATATACTATGCTCAGCAGCAATCACCAACTTTTCACAGGGAGAAAACCATTCAGAAAGAGTTTTCTTGCCTCTCCCGCTAACAAGGAAAACAACATTTTTGGGATACCTACACAAGATTAAGACAGAGGAACACAAGCAGTAAAGTACAGCCAATGATCAAATGTTTTAATCAACAACTACGCACGATTCATAAATCCTCGAACCATACTCATTGGATATATATGAGAATTTCACTATAAAGTATACAATACTAGATAAAACCACATACATATTCCCATCAGTGATAAATAATTTACATAAGTGTTCACAAGAGCTTCAACATTAAATACAAAGCCAAGTGTGTGTGTAGAGTATCCATAGAAGCAGGTACATATGTGGCGTCATGTACGCATCCACCATAAGAGAAACAAGCTCAACATTGCTAATGCATCTAGCAAAAAATTTGTGAGTTCAGATTTATTAGACCAACTTCAACTTACTTTTCCCTTTTAGACTTAACTCTCTTTTATATATATATATATATATATATATATATGTTAACATTGGTCTTGGCTTTCCCTCTCTAAAGTGGTGCAGCCTTCCAAGGAAGAGCTCAAAGTCATTAAAGTTTTGGACCATTTGGTGAGGCCCCAAGAATTAACTTAGATGGCAACAGTGCTGCTAAGGATCATCAGCTGCTAAAACAACCATGGCTTTGCTCTGTTCGAGGAAGCCCAACTCATGGTACCTGTATTCTGCAAAATCCAACCACCACATCAAGCGACGGAAGTCTCTTGGCGCGGCTGATGAAGAATAAAAGACCATTTTATGAATGCAGCGCTGGTGAAGGAGAAGAAGCTTCTCAGGATCTTCCTCATGTTGACCTATCCACAAGATGTAAAACTACCAATTCTAAGGTGCCGTTGGAGCTGTTTCCTTTTGAAGCAGGCTCCAGTAATAACAAGGTACTTTCGTGCTTCTTGGAATTCTTTTGCGGGAACCTAATTGTGAGTTAACATGTACTCCTGGCTTCAATTGAACAGAAGAAGCCAGTTCCAGACATAGCAGATGTTAAATGATGGAATGGCTTATTGGCCAGCCCATATATCATATCTTCAGAAATGAAGTAACAAACACATTTGTGAGTTAACATGTCAGACACATTTTGTGCTGAGGGAAACAACAACTGATTCATCCATATCAGAACGACTAACAGTTAAGGCATCATCACTGAAAACAAAACATAATCATAAACAATAAAGAGGCTGAACAACTGGCTAATAAAAATTGCAGATTCTCACCTGTATTCTGCAAAAACAATTGATGTAAAACTACCAATTGTTTTTTGGTCGTGGACTTAATGTGAAACACAAAAAACTGATTTGATGAAAGACTAGGCATTGGAAAAGGGAAACATGTTCAGATCTTATCTTCGATTGACAAAACTAAATGCAAATCTGACTTAAGTGTTGTCTCCCATAGAAAACTACTGTATTGATCATACGACACGAAAAGGCGACCACAGAATCTAGAAAATCAAAAAATCCCTAAATCTTCACCACTCATGTTCAAACACTAACCTTTCGACAAAAAACCATTCAGATCTGCTCACAGAGAAACAATCGAGCCTCAGTTTGTTGGTGCAGAGAGAGAAGTTGACAATTTTCTGAGCTTTGGTAAAGGGGCGAACCATAAGAGACTTTCAGAATCGGGAGTCGTAGCCAAAATCCGTGTTTCCCCACACTAGCACAGAAAAATTTTGAAAATTTGAATTTTTCTCCCTCACCTACAGTGCTTTTCCAGGCCATCAAACGGGCCCCAATCTTTTTTTCTAGTGCATTCATTAACATCCTAGAGCATTCATAACAATGTATGACGAAAAGCCAGCCAACCACAAAAGCTTCTTGAACTGCAATATATTATTTTTCAAGTATAGACAAATCCATTTACATATGAAAGAATCAAGACATACCATACTGTAGTTCACGATCTCTTGCATCCAAAAACTGGCGGCGTCTATTGGTTTGCTGAAAAACATAAGTTAAAAGCATCAGAAAACAGAAAAGCGCACGTATGAACTTTGTTGAACTGAATACCTGCTCTGCCCTTACACCTCACAAGATGAAGGACATCAGCGCTCTGATCATACCCATGCACAAACATCAGAGACGCAAAATGTAGCAGGAAAGAGGCTGATCGATCATTCTTTAGTGCACGCCTAGGTTTTTGATCCAGAAGGCGAAAGACGAGAGGACAACAAGGAGGTCAAATATGCAAAACCAGAGGATAATGGATAAATCATATGAACGACCCAGCACCCTCAAAAGCAAAAATCAAAATGCAGGAAGTCCGGGGAACTCGCCTACTGGTCGCCGGTGGTGGAGGGCCTTGGGCAGAGCTAGAAAGCCGAAAACGACCTGAAACAGTTCGCTGGAAAATCCACGAACGATCGGGGGAATTTTGGAGAATGGACGATCCGGCATATATACTCTGTTCAGCAACGAAATGAGGTTTTCGTCGGTGAGGCGGTGTGAATTTCAGCAACGAAAATAACATTTCGTTGATAAAGCCCTGACCATCAACAACGAAATATTTCGTTACAGAAATGAATAAATATCATATACTCAATACTGAATCATACCCAAGTGAAACTCATTCCATTTGAAAATTCTATCTTCATTTGCTAATCCCATTTGCATTGACAGAGACTTCAATGTTTTGTGACACCAGACGAAAAAATCACACAGCCAATTTGCTAATCATATTTTTTTCTTGTGAAATCAGATGCTGTTGATCTTGACAGGCGTCTAAATCCCATTAATTGTACAGATTTCAGGATTTTGTTGGAGGAAACCAAACGTGAGCTTAGTAACTACAAAACCGCCAGAGTCTGTCGTGGTTTTTTTCCAAAGGCCATGGTAATATAAGGTCCACAAGAAACACTAGAGGCTCGAAGTGCACTTTCTTTAAGGCTGAGCATCATCAGGTCAGGCCGGCCGAAAGCTTGACTAAGTCGGGCTCGAGTTGGCTTGAAGTCCTTGCCAACGGTTCAAGCCCAGGACCAGGCCAAACTTTACATGTGTTGATACCCGGTTCTATATCTATCCACATTTGAGACCTTAACATTTTACATTTTAATATTTTAAAAACCTTTAATGACATGCTAAGAGTTTCTGAAGGTACTATGGACAACATATAAAGAGTTTCGAAGGCAGTCAGCGGCAATGCACCAAAAGTTTTTAAGTAATCAATGAATTATATATATATATATATATATATATATATATATATATATATATATATATATATANATGGTGACCACCATGTGGCTTCGCGACTGGCTCACTTAAGATTATGCCTCAGAGTGTCTCTAAACCATGCACCTCTATCATCTTCTTCAGTAGCGTCACTGTGAAGATCAACAAGTTCGTCCTTGCCGTCCTTCATGTAGTGAGCACACTCGCTGGTTGAAGGAACACCCAAAGTTCACCAAAGATTATGCCTAGACATAGTTCGTCTTCATTGTCTTTTTTTTTTTTTCAACCAATTTGCCTTTTAACGAGTTCCTTTGTCAAACAACTTTGATAGGCTTCTTGCCAAAACACCAGTTCGATTTCAATCATACCCACAAAAGATCGTTAACGAGAATTGGATGGTGAGGTCATCCTTGGGTATTTTTTTGGCAATGCGAGCTAAAAATTCTGGAAAAATTTAAGAAAATCAGCAATTTTTTAGAAAGGAAAAATATTAAGGTTAGGAAAACTTTAAAATAAAAACACTAAAAAGAAAACATGACAAAATAAAATGACAAAATAAAGGATGTTTTTTGCAATGATAGAGACAAAGATAAATAATTTAACTTAAATTTTAAAACAAAAGTAATGTGATAAAACACAATGAAAACGCACAAAAATCATCAAAAATTTATTTTGGATTTTTTTTTTCAAAAAAAAAGTAGAAAATAATAGGTACAGTATTTCACCTTTCACTGTAAGAAGCAATATTTTTTTCATTTTGCTGGTTCCAAGATCTTTTTTCTTGTTAATTTTGTTGATAAGATTGTAACTTATTTGAGGTGACGAGACTCAATACGGTTGCAGCTATTTCACCTTTTTGGAAACTTTGAGCCACAATCAATTAAAACTACAATGGTGGAGAAAAGCACTGGAATATTATAGTGACAGATTTCATGGACGTAAACAGCGAACACCTGGGATGTCAAATTCACCTAGACCTGGTTCGATGTCTGGAACTCGAGCCCAGGCTCGACCCGGCATGATTACAATAGAAATTATTTTGAAAAATATTAAATAATTTTTTGAATATAATAAAATAAATATTATTATTAATAAAAAAATATTTAAAATTTATTGGCCGAATCGGCCTCCATCGGGCTGACCCGGGCTGGCCTGATCGGTCTCAGGCCAGCCCGATCAGGCTCGAGCCTGGGCCCAGGCCGGCGTGATCAGGCTAGGACCTGGGTCTAGGCCGGGGTTTTCGGGCACGGAACCGGGCCGAGTCGGCCCGGCTTCCAAGTATAAATTCACTGGCTAAGTCTATCGTGACAGGCGCTGCATCATCGGTGGCTTTGTCAGCCAAAAAGATAATTAAATGTTGTCACTGGTGCTTTAAAAATGTGGGGGAAGCTTGATTTCAATTTTCATGGGGTGTTGTCATGCAGTTTTCTATCAATTGTTATTTTGCTGGAAGTAATTAGGAAATGTGTTGAATTGATTTCGGATCTGATTTTGCATTAAAGTTGCAGAAAAAATTAATTCAATCTTTTAATTGATTTCTCCATACTAATCTTAAAGGGAAATTTGGTAAAATCGATATTTGATGGCTTAAAGGTCATGCTGTTAATTACTAGATTCAACCTCTGATCCGATTATTGGAGATCCAACCCGAAGTTGTTCACCTTCTTTGTTTAGTTAAGTCTAGTTGTTTTTCAAAGTATTTTGTTTCACTTTTGGTCAATAGTGTGAGTTCCACTTCTTATAGAATCAGTTTTTTATTTGTTAACTCGTGTTTTCATTGTATTTAAAGTGTTTGTGCACATCTTTGGTATTTTCCAGCAAAGTTCAATTTTATTATTATTTATTTTTCTCAATAATCCATTCCTGTTTGCGATCCACAACCCACTACTTATTATTCCAGTTAAATTATTATTTGATGTATGGCTTCACTTCATATTGTAATGAGAAAACCCAATTTTAAAGTGAAATTTATGGCGTTTAAAGGTATAGATCGGTTAAGAAGTGAAGTAGGTAGAAAATGAGAAACAAAACAATAGCAAAGTTTGCACAAAATTGTTAGATTATGTGTAAATGCATGTATATATGGCGATTGAAGTCTGTTGGCAGCCGGATGTGGCTGGATGATTAAAACTTAAAAACTTTTGCTAAAAACATGGGCTATAAAGGTATTATTGATGGTTTATTATATCGATATATTATAATGGTTTTAACAATAATATATGCTTTTTCTAACCAGTACAAATATTTTCCATTTTTTTTTGTCATCCGCAATATCAGGCAGCCGGAAAATTTCAATCAAAATATATATATTTTTATTTTTTGAGAGCGAAGTAGAAAATCAAAAGCCGTCTTCATCTACTACTTGTGTACATGCCAAGTTCTCCACATTCAGACCTGATGTATCTTTCCATATATGCGTATTTGTAGACTTATATGATTATATATTCATGAGAAGCAATAACAAGGAAAGTTAGTGAAGCAAAGTCCGATACGATACGTTACGTAATGGATCACCACATACAGTTCTAAGAGTTTGATCAAATTAACCAAGAAAGAAAGATGAGGATTGAGCAAATGAAACCAGAGAATGTACGTGTTCGGTGGTTCCTGTTTTGTCAAAGTCTTGGAGCCCGCAATCTGTTATTGACATTTCGTGGAAGTCCTACACGCGGCAAATTTGCTCTTTTTTTTCCACAATTAAATCTTAAATTTGTTGGGGGATCCCGCAAGAAATCAAACCTGAAATTTGGCCTGTATATTATTTTTAATATTATTTTATTTTAATAATGACTTATATTTTATTATTAAAAATATATTTTCTAATTTTAAATATTTATTTTACATTAAAAAGTTTTTTTTATTTTAATCGGGTCAGGTTTCAGGCCAGGCCCGGGTTTGGGTTCTTGGATTCCGTTGCTTGAATCACATTAGTATTCAAGTAATGACTTCAATCCAAATCAGATTAAAATAAATATTTGATCCGATTCAGATTTGAATTCGATATAATTTTGATAAATATCTTATATCCAATATTTGTAGTATCTTAAGATACTGTAATGCAGTTTGCATTCAATTTAAAGTTCAGATTCGAATTAGATTTGGGTCGTAAGTTCAGATTCAGATATGATAATTTTCTTCAATATTCATATCTGAATCCGAATATATAAACATCCAAAAAATGGACATAGACATAGTAACGAGTATATCTGATTTGAATGCAATTATTCATTGACATATTGACATCAGCAAGACTGGACAGAGTTTTGTGGGCGATCGATCTGGTCTTCTAAGCATTGACACAATCTTGACCCTGGCCCGATTGACTTAGATTTCAGCCAATTTATACTTTCTTTAACATGGAAATGATAACCAGGCTAATTATTTTTATTATGCATTTTAAAAGAATAATAATAAATTTATTGAATGGAGTTTAACGGTTGAATTCGGGTTGACAGAATTTATAGATGGATCCAACCCACTGCCCGGTCTTGGTTCATTGACCTGTGTGTCGCCCCATTTTTAATGGTTGTCTCCAAAGAGAGAGGTCATCGACATATGGTCGAGTCAGGCAGAGGCCTTGTTCCTTCAAAAAATTTAACTGCAAAAAGATCCATTTCGATGCAAAAGCTAAGATCAACATTTTCAATGCAAAAGCTGCCATGTATTGGATCCGACCCAATAGGATCTCACCTTTCAGGATTTGGGCAGACTCAGTTTTGGACGCAAATATAAATTCCAATGTTTATATAAAACCAGGCAAATTGGATCAGAGATTCTATTTCAAATTGCAGAACTACATTACATCGCACAGTCTTCAAATTGCAGAACTACATTACATCGCACAGTCTGACGCCACCCAAACGAACCGCATTAGCCACCAACTTGGGTTATTTAAATGCTTACAATAAATGAGCTTTAATGGCATCTATATCTATGTTAACTTACATTAAAAGACAAATTAAGTTACACTAAAAGCACACATATTCTGTTTTAGGGGTGTCAATGGATCAGATTCAGATTGGATATATGACTGATATGCTTTATAATGTCACATATGAAAATCAATTAATATCCTATATATAATATCTATTAATTTTGAAAGTCACCTTACAACATATCATAATTTGGTTCAGATTTGATTGCATAGTAAA